>JAULKM010106253.1:10955-24269 GCA_032355605.1 Rubia tinctorum | reverse complement strand
CCATTCTTGTGAATGGCCTTCTTCAAAGCTCAAATGTAAGTTTTCAAATCTTCAAAGATAGTCTTCAAAGCCTTCAAAGTCTTCCAACAATTCCCTATTACACAAAATCCTCTAGAAAAGTGATAAAAACACAAAGTTGCTCTTAACTCTCCTTAGAGAATTTCAAGGAAAATTTGCACACGTAGAGCACAAAAGTGTACAAAAGTGAATCTAAGATGTCCCAAAATAACCGTATAAAATGGACACATCAATGATAATATGCTTTGGGATCAGTGAGTTATTCCCTTCCAAACACCTGTAAGATAGTCCCCAGGGGTTTCCCCGGGGAGAAAGCTTCGAATGGTGAAAGCAGAAAAAATGGAATGAAGGCATTTAGGACAAAACCTCTACTAGCAGGAGGCACTGGAAAAAACTCCAGGACACAGGCCGTGCTGATCAGCACAAACCCGTGCAAGCAGTTGGTGCTAAGAGACTCTTTGAGGATACAGTCCGTGCAGAGCTGCAAGGGCCGTGCAAGACTGGGCACCTGGGTTTTGCTATTGGGCTTATATGCCTTTTTTCTCTTCACTATATAAGTAACCTATTCTTCTAGGGTTTAGGGGATGATGGATGAATAGTGTTTAGATATAGTTTTCCTCTCTCTCTCTATCTCTTCTTTCTTTACACATTTCCATGACATTTAATCAATTGAATGTCATGGTTTTAATTTTAGCAGGTTAGTTTATTACTTGGGGATGATTGTCAGCATGTTTTAACATTTTATTTGTTAGACTTCAAGATTCATGTATATTTATTTTTCTATATATTATCATGCTTAATTTTTGCTTCCACTTCTTACCATAATTATTGTATTAAATGTGATTAAGATGTATGCTAAGACGACACATGCATGTATATCTTAAGGTATTTAAAATTTTAAAAAAAAATTGTGGGTAGATTTGTAGGTTTAGATAGGTTTTACAACATAAGGGGTTTAGATGACCATTTTTTATTTTCCTATCTAAATCTTTCATTTTGTATCCCAATATGAGCCTAATTGATTTTTGTCCTTACGAACGTCTAGATCTTGTTCTGTGAGCTTATTTGTAGATTACTCGTAAGTACTTTTGAGTAGATGAATGAAGGAAAATTGTCAAATTGGTAGAATACTGAAGGCCATGAGTGAAAATGTGGTAGAAGACAGAAGAAAAAAAAAGAAGCTAAGTTTGAAAGTGTCGAAGAATGGAACGGCCCATGCCATCAATCTGTGCCAGGGGACGGGGCATGCAAATATGCATGGAACGTACACAAGGATGCCAGCAAGAACAATCCCCGACCAATGGGGCGTGCGTACTTTAGAAGCCAGAAGCACAACTCTCATTCAATTTACCATGCAAAACTGCAAGACCCGTCCCGTCAGTTTTAAGGCCAACACACTATGGACGGCATGTTCAATAATGCAAGGGTTGTGCTAGCTCGGCTGTGCAATACAACATGACATGTGCTATGCTGTTAATAGGGTTTTCAACTTGGGCTTTTTTGGGCCCTTTTATCCTACCCTGTATAAATGACCTTCAACCCCTAGGGTTTAAGAAGGAAGTTAATTTTCATTTAAGTTAGGTAGAGAAGAAGGCAAGAAAGAATGCTCTCTAGGGTTCTTTCTTTTCTCTCTTCATTTACTACTAGATTCATGACATTTATTCCTATGATTTCCATGGAATCTATAGTTGTAAAGTAGTTATGTTCTTAGGGTTGTTATTTGTAGACATGAGTTGACATGATTTGTGAGACTCTTTAGATTCATCCAATTTTCCTATGTTATAAATATGATACTTAGTTTGTATTTCAATTTCTTATTGTCTGTATAAATGGCTTTCGACCCCTAGGGTTTAAGAAGGAAGTTAATTTTCATTTAAGTTAGGTAGAGAAGAAGGCTAGGAAGGATGCTCTCTAAGGTTATTTATTTTCTCTCTTCCTTAATTACTAGATTCATGACATTTATTCCTATAATTTCCATGGAATCTATAGTGGTAAACTAGTTTTGTTCTTGGGGTTGTTATTTGTAGAAATGATTTGTGAGACTCTTTAGATTCATCATATTTTTCTATGTTATCAATATCATGATTAATTTGTATTTCAATTTCTTATTGTGATTTATGCTATGAAATATATTAAGATGAACACTTGGTTTATTTCTTGAATAGTATCGTACTAGGCTTTAAATTCTAGTTTGAGAGTGTTAGATTATTGGTTTCTATAGTAGTCTTGTTAGTACAGAAAGGATATGTGTAACAGATCCTTCTTGTGAGTGCCGAGGTGGTAATAGAAAATCATCTTAGTTGGCTAGTCCTATGAGGAATTGCATGTCAGGAGCATCAGACCTATCACATTGGTGTTATTAAAATCCTAATGGGAGAAACCTTGGCTTACCCCGATAACTGAGCGTTTTTAGTTTGTAGTAACTAGGGTGGTGCAGACTCTAGAGTTATCATGAGGTACTGATGTAATCTTTCTTTTGAGGTATAGGATAGATGCTCATAGTGGAGGTCCAGGTTCTGTGATTGAGTTTAATCCTGCATCTAACAGTTGCGACCTACACAAGGCATAGTTCTTTCAAGCGGGGACATGTTAGCACAAAGAGTGAGCTACGGGGGTGGTCAGTGGAGAAGCCCACTCCTAGAGAGTTATAAAGGAGGTGAGATATTATGGAGGGGGCAAAACTAGTTGTGTGACAGATAGTGGGGGTTCCCGTAGAATTAACATCTCCACACTGTATGATATACCTTGAAAATAGGTTGATAGTTTCGTGTGTGAATTAGATTCTAGGATCAAATCTATACATCGATCATGTGATGAAAATAACCCTCAAGAGTAGTTAGTTCATAGTTTGTCTCGTTTTACTTGCATTCTTGTAGCTTTAGTAGTCCAAACACAACCCCTCTTTGTTACTTCTAGCTATTCCAGACAAACAATTGGCGTGGCACCCGAGAGTGGATTGTGTTTAGCTAACCTTTAGGCTCTAAAATCTCTATGGATGACCCTCAACTTACCACTATCTAGGCTTATCGCAATTAGGAGTAAGGTTAGGAGCAACATAAAAATTCTTATCCATGACCCACCGCGCCCGCGAGTTTTAAATAACCCCGCAGGTGTAGGTTAATTTACACCTAGTTATATTCTTCATGATTTATTACTATGCTTTGAAAATATCTTGAGAATGTCACATTACCAAAATTGCTTGTAGCATTAAGAGTACCGGGGGGTAACATGAACCTTGTGAGCTATCAGGGTGGTAATAGGGTGGTCTTGTAATTGGAATACCAATGCGAACAATATGGGAGCTTCAAGAAATTGGTTTGGGTGTTGTTAAAATCCCAACTGGGGTCATGTGGTCAATACCCGAGAGCTAGATTCTTAGTTTGTGGCGACTAAGCATTGCACCAACCTTATAGTTATCATTATTAGGTACTAATGTCCTAAGTCGTTTAAGATGGGCTTATGATGAGTGCTCATATTGGAGGTCCTGATGATCTATACTACTATTGGGTTTAACATGCTACCATGACACAATACATGCTTATTAACCCCCCGATAGTGAGGGCTAGAGTCTACTATTGGGTTTAACATGCTACCATGACACAATACATGCTTATTAACCCCCTGATAGTGAGGGCTAGAGTCGTCGCATGTAATCGCTTCTCTATGCTATATATGGAAGAGTTAAGATGTTAAGGAGGAGGAAGAACTGATTGTGTGGCAGACTGAGTGAGTCCCTAGGAAATTAACATTTCCACACTGTGTTATATAGCAAATAAATAGAAATATAGTTCTTGAATGTGAATAGAGTTCTAGGATAAAATCTCACTCTCCCTTCGTCCCAGTTCAAATTGCACCGCAATCATTATCACGTTGTTCAAGAAACATATTTGACCATTAATATGTTTAACTACGTATAATAATGGCAAATAAAAAGTTGGTATTTAGAAACTACTTGTTTCGATGAATTCAAATATATCACATACGATAATATTATTACTCATATATCTATTCAAATATGCGGTCAAACTTTGATGAAGAATTGTATCTAAAAAACAAGTATGCAATTTGAGCTGAGACAGAGGGGGTATGTTAATCATGTGATGAAAATACCCTCAAGGATAGTTATAATTATCTCTATCTAGCTATGTCATCGTATGCTTGTACTTATTAGTAAAATATTATCAACACAACCACCCCTTCCCCCCCCCCCCCCCAATGTTTTTTATTCCTGAAGCCATTTTGGGTGTGGATAAGGAAAGATGGTTTGGTGGGAAGAAAAACAATATACTATGGCTTAAGAGATAGAGTAAAAAATATGTTCATGAATATGAAATGGGAAAAAACAAGATGGAGGGGGACATATGTAATAAATGAAAAATACATTACCTTCAACGTCACCTAGAGCAATACGCTTTAAGCGACCAACACCGTTTGAACTGAGAGTAGAGGCTCATTTTCTTCACCCTTCGCCACACAAGGTTCCTGAAATTAGGTTTTACCTAGTTAATTTAATAATTACTACCATGTTCTAACATAACATATCTAACCAAGTATGCAATAAATGTACAACATAAGCACACGAGACTTGGTTAAGCAGTTCGGTGAATATCACCTACATCTGTAGAGTCTGGCTCAGTTCAGAGTGAATCCACTAATAAGAAAGATACAGTACAAAGTACACCATAAAATTATACTTATCTTAACGTGTGAATTTTTCAAGTTCCCCTTGCTATCGATCCGCCTTAATCGGACTTCATCTGACCTCGAAACTCGTCGACGCTGGATCTCCTCCTCTCGATGAATTAAGTTATATGATTATGAAATTTATCATACGGTTATGATCATGTTGGAACACGGACAAAAGCTCCGAAGCACTTTTCAAAATATCAAAAACTTGGATGCAGATTTTTTTCAATTAAAAGCGTAAGTAACTCAGCCAACTTGGAGATAGGAATTAATAAATCTAATCCCTTAAAGATAGGAATTAAGATATATTCCATCCAATCAATCCAAATCCTTTTTTGAAAAAGATATTTTCCAAATCAATTCCAATTTCCTTAAATCCAGAAATATCACACAAATATAAGGATTGATATATTCTTCAATCATAACTCATGGATGGAATATTTCATCACCGATATCTTCACGGAATTCCTTCAACCATATGGATTTCCTTCTTTGATGTTTAAACACAAAAATTCAATATTTACATTATTTCCACAAATTGCTAGCAATAAGATAATCAGCTTCAACAGTAGATATGGAGATCGAATTTTGTTTCTTACTATACCAAGATACCAAATTCGTACCAATAAAGAAACATTATTTAGTGGTCCTTTTACGATCATCTGCATTACCAGCCCAATCAGAATCACTATAACCAACTAGATGAGAGTCTTGATTTTTAGAATACCAGATTTTATACTCAGAAGTCTCACTAACATAACGAATTATTCTTTTAACTGCAGTCAAGGGAGATTTCTTAGGATTATCCTGAAATCTCGCACATACTCCTCGCTAAAACATATATCTAGCCAACTAGTCGTAAGATTCAAAAGACTCCCAATCATACTCCTTTACAATTTGTGATCAACACCATCACCTTTCGTGTCTTTCACCCATTTTTTGGTTGCCCTCATTGGTGTTCGTAAAGCTTCAGAATTACTCAGTCCAAACCTTTTCATCAAATTCAAGACATACTTACTCTGATTTATGAACAAGCCATTCTTTTCTTACTTCACTTGAAGTCCAAGAAAATATGTGAGTTCTCCAACCATACTAATCTCAAACTCAGCATGCATCAAGGTTACAAAATCATGTACCATAGATGGTGAAGTAGATAGAAACACAACATCATCAACATAAATTTGAGCAATCAATTTTTTTGATGATTTGTTAAACACAAATAAAGTTCGATCTAATCCCCCTCGACAATAACCTTTCTTAATGAGAAAGTTAGTAAGTCACTCATACCACGCCCTTGGTGCTTTTTTAAGACCCTACAATGCCTTCTTGAGTTGATACACATGATGTGGATACTGAGGATCCTTAAATCCTTTAGGTTGTTTGACATATACTTCTTCATTAACCATGTCATTAAAAAAACACTTTTGACATCCATCTAGTACAATGTAAAATTCATTGTGCTAGCAATAGCAAGTAAAATCCGAATAGATTCTAACCTGGCAACTGGTGAAAATGTCTCATAAAAATCAACTCCTTCAACCTGAGTATACCCTTGAGCAACCAGCCTTACTTTATTCCCAGTAATATGGCCATCAGCATCTAATTTGTTCTTGAATATCCACTTGGTGACAATAATATTTACACCTTTAGGATGAAGAGTGAGATACCAAACATCACTGCGTTCAAATTGCCCATACAATATTCATGAAGTAGATATTCTTTTTAATATTTTGGTTCAATCAGAGAGATGAAGCATTGTAATCCTACAAGTTCTCTGTAGTTTACTGGTGGTAGTGTAAGAGTTCTCTTGATGGGTTCAAGTTGAACTTGTGTTGGAACATGAGATGCTGAAGTGGGAGTGGATGTTCCAACATGATGAACTTCTTCAAGTTCAGCAAGATTATTTGAATACTTTGATTTTCCAACATCGACTGGTTGGTCAAGTGGATTGTTCTGTGTTGGAATATGATCTGAGTCTTGTTCATATTCTCCTTCACCTGCTACATGTTTATCATCAGAATCATCTACGGTGACATTAATATATTCAATAAGAGTATGTGTAGGAGATTATACACCCTATAAGCACGCTTGTCCATGGAATAACCAAGAAAAATTCCAACATCACTGCGGCTATCAAACTTTGCCAATTGCTCTCTATCTATGAGAATATAACACTTACTTCCAAAGACATGAAAGTATGATACATTTGGCTTCCCTCCCTTCCAAATTTCATATGTCGTCTTAATTGTAAATAGATGAAGATAAACTTGGTTTATTGTATAGCAATATGTATTGATGGCTTTTGCCCACCATTTCTTATGAATACCTTTTTCAGCTAGCATAACTCGGGTCATTTCCTGCAGAGTCCTGTTCTTCCTTTTCACAATGCCATTTTGATAAGGAGTGATAGGTGCGTAGAATTGGTGCTGAATTACGAGTTCATCACAACAATCATTAAATTGAGAGTTCTCAAATTCCCCGCTGTGATCACTTCGAATTCTAATCATCATCTAACTGGACTTCTTTTCTCCATCTGTAATTTAATCACAAAACTTCGGAAAACCCCCACAGTGTCTAGTTTTTCCTTAAGAATTGCCACCCAAGTACATCTGGAGAAATCGTCAACACAGACGAAAATATATTTCTTTCCACTCACACTGGGTATATTGAGTGGACCCATTAAACCGATATGTAATAGTTCAAGTGTTCTTGAAGTGGTGATATACTGTACTGATGAGTGAGGTGATTGAATTTTTTTACCTTGTTGACATGGTCCACACACAATCCCCTTTTTGTCAGTTAGTGTAGGCATACCTCGTACAACTTTCAAATTTTCAATTTTCACCAGACTTTTGTAGTTGATATGTTCAAGCTTTCTGTGCCATATTGTTCCTTCATCTTGTTTAGAGCTTAAACATTTCACCTCTTGTTCCAACAAGTAACAGTTGTCTGAAGATTGAATTCCACTTTTTTCTTTATCATGTTTCACTACGTATTTGTCTTTATGAAACTCCACAGTCATATTTGCATCGCACAACTGACTGATACTCATTATGTTAGTAGAACACTTGTAAAGATTATAAATCCTTCGATGTGCAGTTCACCCATTCCAACTTTCCATCATCAAACGTAACAAATCCTCCATCATATGGTTTGATCTTTGTCAAATAATCTTGAGTTCCAGTCATATGTCGTGAAAATCCGCTGTCAAAGTACCATGTATCTCTAGATTGTGCAATAAGAGAAGTGTGAGCAAAAAGACACTTATTTGTGTATTTCAGAATCCATACCTTTCTGACCATCTTTGATCATTGCAAATCATCGATATTGGAACATGAAGACAATTTTCATCCATTCATGATGTTTCTGAGTTGTTTAAAACATCGATACTCTGCATGGCCTTGATAGGTGCAGTTGCTACAAATAATAGGTTTGTGTTGTGTTCTGATCACTTTTCTCTTCATATCTTGAACCTCTGATCTGAAGTATATAGTGCTGCTTGACTGTTTATCATAGCCCAGACCTTATCAATTTCCAAATTTCTTCCCCACAGTCAGCATATCATCTAGTTTTGCCTTTCCAGTGTTTAGTTTGACAATTGCTGCCTCAGCCATTTCAGCTCTTGTAGTTTTAAAATTAAATTTAGTTTCAATTGTTTAATCTCTCATCTAAGTTCTCTGACTAGAATAAAAAACTCATTTTCCCTCTCAGCAAGTTGAATTTTTCCTATCTTCAAGACTTTATTTAAGTCGACAACTTATTTTCATAAGTTGTGTAAACATCTTCATCACTTACAACCTGGTCTTCCTTATCACAAGAGAGGTTATCACAGTCTGATTTTTTGTGTGTTGGAACGTACAACCTTTTTTGTCTTTGCCATATTTGAACATATATCTTTAGCTTCTGATACAAAATGAAGTTTTGCTCCAAATGCCACATAATTGCTGGTAAGTTCCTCTTCATCTTTTTCCTCTTCTTCATCTTCACTCCACGAAGTTACATATGATCTTCCTTGGTCCTTTCGCGTAATGGCACATTCAGCCTGGATGTGTCTATATCCTTCACATTCTCTACATTGAATCCTTTCTGGCTCCGTTGTTTCACCACCTTAACTTCTTTATAGGTGTTGATTAGTTTGTTCCATTCGTATTCCACAAATATTACCAAGGTCTTGAGGCCAAGGTATGTTACAACCGAATCGTTCTTGTGATTTTTTATTCACCACTTTCTTCAGCATTCTTGAGAAGTTTTTGGTAATAAGTAAAATTTCTTCAATATCACTATCACTATCGGCTTCATGAGTGATCTTTGAAGAGGTCTTGAAAGCCAATGCACTTTCATCTTAGGCTGTTCTAATGTCATCTCATAGGTTTACAAAGATCCCTTCAGTTCATATAGTGTCATAGTGGCCACATCTCTCACTTCTTTTATTGCTGCAACTTTCATAGAAAATCTTTGAGAGAGTGATCTCAAAGGATTTTTCACCAGTTTGGATTCCTTGTAGATTTTTCCAAGTTGTGATGTATGGAGAATTACTGCAAAAATTGAAGAAGCGATGGACCGTCGTAAAGGTTCGATACGATTTTCAGCGTAACTTTTGCATTCGGAGTCAGAATCAGGCGAGGCCAGGTGCGTTGGAACCATCTCGAAGAGACAATCAAAGCCCCTACTGAAGGTGGGGGTAGTGGCTAGAATCGCCATTTGAGGTTGGTTTGGCCTCAAAACGACAATTTACTATTTTAACTGTTTTCGATTTTCTTTTAATTTTGGAAATAATTTTGAATTTCATTTCATATTTTATTTCCGAAATTCTTTTCAGTATTTAAAGATCTCTTGTACTGTTCGGATTATTATTCTTTCATAATAATATTTCGAGATTATTTTCTCTCTGATGGATTCCAGAACCAAACTTAGGATTTGTGCTTGCAGACCTTAATTATTCTTCAAGATTCGTGCTTGCGGATATCTTTGATTTTATAACTGCATCAATTGGTATCAGAGAAAGTTTTCCCTGACCTTTTCCATTTATTCAAGATGGGTGATAAACCATTAACCAAGGTGGAAGGAGATACAATTATCGTATCACTGGCTGCGGTGAGTAGGTAATTGGAGACATTGTCGACGCGAGTGGAGACTCTGAGCAATGGCGAGTGATTGGCCAGGAGGAATTCGAGGAGGAAGAATTTTGTCGAAGATTCATCTAGTTCGGATGATGAATTGACCGAGACGGAAAGTATGATGGACCGGGGAAATTGATGGAACAATCCTGATTACCGGGTTAAGGCTGACATTCCCTTCTTCTATGGATCCATGAGTGTAGAGGAGTTTCTGGATTGGCAGATCATAGTGGATTGTTTTTTTGAGGTTATGGAAATTCCCGAGGACAAGCAAGTCAAGATGGTCGCGGTTAAGTTGAAGAGTACGACTGTGTGTGGTGGGATAGACTAGCTGACTCAAGGCACAAACTAAGTAAGAATCCGATTAGATCTTGGGAGAAGATGAAGCAGTTGATGGTAGATCGATTTTCGCCCGCAAATTATGAGCAAATATTGTACAAGTTGTACATTGAATGCTTCCAAGGAAGGAGGTTAGTTCAGGAATACACGGCTAAATTCATGTGTTACATTGAACACAATGCACTTTGCGAGTCTGAGAATCATAAAATGGCTAGGTATATCAGTGGCCTGAAACCTTCAATTCAGGTGAACATAGGGTTACATACCATGTGGACTATGATTGAGGCTCAAACATTAGCCATGAAGGCAAAGATGATGGAGAATTCCCCTTGTGGCAGAGGTGGTAGCTATTTTGGCGCTCGAAAATTTTAACACCAAAGCAATTTTGAGTCATCCAAGAGTAAGGAGAAGACAATGGTAGCTAAGGATTCTTATCTAGGTACTGTTGGAGTTCCCAGCCAGGGCCCCTATCGAAGGAGGGGACAGTGGCTAGAATTGCCATTTGAGGTCGGTTTAGGCCTCAAAACGGCAATTTACTATTTTTGACTATTTTTTATTTACTTTAAATTTCAAAAATAATTCCGAATTTCAAAGATCTCTTGTAATGTTTGGTTTATTATTCATTCATAATAATATTTTGAGATTATTTTCTCTTTGGTGAATTCCAGAACCAAACATAGGGTTTATGCTTGCAGACCTTAATTGTTCTTCAAGATTCGTGCTTGCAGATCTCTTTGATTTTCTAACTGCGTCAATTAGTATCAGAGCAGGTTTTTTCCTGACCTTTTCTATTTATTCACGATGAGTGATTAACCATTAACCAAGGTGGAAAGAGATGCGATTATCGCAACACTGGATGCGGTGAGTATGAAAGTAGAGGCATTGTCGACGCGAGTGGAGACTCTGAGCAATGACGAGCGATCGGCCAGGAGGAATCTGAGGGGGAAGAATGTTTTCGAAGATTCATCTAGTTCGGATGATGAATTGTCCAAAAAGGAAAGTGTGATGGACCGGGGAAATCGATGGAACAATCCTGATTACGGGGTTAAGGCTGACATTCTCTTCTTCTATGGATCCATGGGTATAGAGGAGTTATTGGATTGGAAGATCGAAGTGGATCGATGTTTTGAGGTCATAGAAATTCCTGAGGACAAGAAAGTCAAGTTGGTCGCGGCTAAGTTGAAGAGTACGGCTGCTGTGTGGTGGGACAGACTGGTTGACTCAAGGCGCAAGCAAAGCAAGAATCTGATCAGATCTTGGAGGAAGATGAAGAAGTTGATGTTAGATCAATTTTTGCCCGCTGATTATGGGCAAACATTGTACAAGTTGTATATTGAATGCTCCAAAGGAAGGAGGTTAGTTTAGGAATACACGGCCAAATTCATGCGTTACATTGAACACAATGAACTTGGCGAGTTTGAGAATCACAAAGTGGCTAGGTATTAGGGATGATCATGGGTCGGGTCTGGGTCAGGTCTAATAAGCCCCAGACCCAACCCTAAGAAAATTTAGTTAGGCCCAGACCCGACCCGGACCCATAGGGTCTAAAAATTTTAGACCCGTACCCAGACCCGATCGGTATAAATGGGTCTTGGGTCCAAAACGGGTCCTAAATGGGTATAATATTCTCTCTTTTTTTCTTCACTAAATAAAATAAATATTATCTTAAATGCAAATAATTGAAGTTCAATATGTATTAGAATTATTTTTTCAAGATAACAAAATATACAATACATATTATTTGTTGAATTTAAAATAAAAATACAAAGAGAATATGAAAGTAATTTAGAAAATTAGGTAAAATTATATATAGTTAGTCTTATATAGGTCTACGGGTTGGGTCTGGGTCGGGTCTGGGTCTTAGTATTTTAGACCTGGACCTGTATCTAAAAATTTAGACCAATACCCGACCCAGATCCGATGGGTCTAAATTTTTTGGACCCATACCCGACCCAATGGTTCTAGACCCTGTGGGTCTGGGTCGAGTCCTACACCTATGATCATCCATAGGAATAACCCTACACGACCGGTGTCAAATCGTGCGGCCCACGCCAGCACGAGGCTACATGGGAAGTGCTGAATCGCACACCCCACGCCACACGACCCGTGCCGTTTTCCACTGGCCACACCAATGGCGGCTGCTAGGGTTTTTAGGCCTATTTTCAGCCTTTTTCAAGGCCTAATTTCCTATTTCTATATATAGGAGCCTTTAGTTTTCTAGGATAAACAAGTAGGCATAATTTCACTTTTATTTTCCAAGTAGGTGAGAAGAAAGATGAGAGATTTCTCTCTCTGTCTCTAGAGTTATTCTTCTCTTTTCCTTCTCTTTTTATTTTCTTTTCTTTCTCTTATTTCCCTAGATCCATGGAATTTTATTCAATATTTTCCATGGATCTATTCTTAGGGAGTAGTTAATTAACTTGGGGTTTGTATTTGTATTCATGAATTAATGCTTGTTTTGTGAGATTCCTTAAATACCTATTTCTATGTGTTTGTGATTATTATGTTGGCTTGTTCTTTACGTTCTTATGAATTGCATGATTGTTACACTAATATTGGTACACAAAATAGTCTACTTTCATGTTGGCGCACTTATTGATATCTTCCGGGGAAGGAAACCTAGATGTGCTTGGGGTAACGATAGTCCAGAACCGTGTGGGTGTATGCACGTGGGTTACCGTGTTAAAGTTACGATCAACCATACACAAATTAGCCTGTGAGTTGGTTCGAAGGGTTACAGATAGAGATAGTGTTAGTATTAAACTAGGGTTAGCTTTGCAACCTTAGAGCCATCGATAAGGTGCTTCACCCCCTTTGCCTTTTAGGCCTAGGGAGAAACATTTGTGGTGTAGTTCCCGGAACTTAATCGTACGGGGGAGATTCATATCTGCATAGCAGGAAGGGCCGTTGTTGCACTCCCCTAATTACGAAGGCATTGCCAATGGAAGATTACATGTGCACCCTACGTGACAGATATTTTGGGGAAATGTTAACCATCGACCACACCATGTGTCATAAACACTAAATGGGTTTGTAGTTCTTGTATGTGATGGAATCGATGATCGAAGGAAAAAATTTCATGTTATGCAAATACTCCCCAAGTGCTAGTTTATATAGTTTATGGGGGGGGGGGGGGGGGGGGGGGGGGGGGGGG
>JAULKM010106253.1:0-10945 GCA_032355605.1 Rubia tinctorum | reverse complement strand
CCTGCTCGTTGATATAGTTTACCCCCCCCCCCCTCCCTAAATCATGTTTTAGAAAGACTACCTATTCTAGACACATGATCGGATTGACGACCCGATTGCGGCCGTGTTTAGTTAACTTTTAGGTTTCTAGCATCTTTGTGGACAACTCCGGTCTTACCACTATCTACCCTTCAGGTAGCATAGTAGTAGGAATGGGAGCAGTATTACAAATTCTTATCTTTGGTCACGGTCCCCTCTCGGTCCAATTAGTGGATCTCACATTGATTTATTAAGCGATGTTGGGAGGGGCGGGCCAAATTTTAGTCTAAAGGTCTAGTTGCTAACTTGCATAGCTTGTTAGTTGAGTAGCTAGTGTTCTTTTGTTTTTTTTTTTTCCAGAATAGTTATTGCTTGTGTTCTTGGTGTGAACCAAGAATCCTTGCACTATGATTCCAAAAAAAAATTGTCTTTTTTTTGTTTTTTTTAAATTTTAGTTGAAAAAATTGTGGAAAAGAAAGGCTCAATGAGTGAGATTTTGTAGAATATATCATTGCGACCACCCTACGGAGTCTTTCTCCTGGATGAGCGAATATGAGAGAGGTAGGAGTTGATGGTTCCCAAGGCCGATGGGATCAAGATTGGTATCCATACCATGACTCTCCCAATTTGTGGTTGACTGGTAACCCGAATCAATGGTATGGTTATGCATTAGGAAACAAACACTTTGGGTTAGATAGTTGGCCCTAACAAACCTATACAATGCCCCAAACCCAATCCCTAGAATTAGTTCCCAAATCGGATTATAGATAAATTTTGAAAGCTATAGCTAATGTGACCAAGAGTAGTGAGTTAATCCAATCACAATTGCATAGAGACATTAGAGATTTGGAAACTCGACTCTTCTCAAGCATTGAGAAAGTTGAAAGGCAAGTGAGTGATTTAATTGAAAGGGTGAGCCAACTAGAAACCCAATATTCCAAAAATGAACCATCCCTAGTTGAACTTGAGATTTTGGTAGATCCAAAGGGGATGGGGAGTGGTTTGTTGATAGTGCAAAAAATGAGGAAGGGGTGATTATACTTAATTCACCATATTACTTATTTTCACCCTAACCTCCACATATAGAACCAACTCCCACATTTTTTTGAACCCTTAGAGGAAGCCACAGAGAAGCCAATTGAATAGGTTAAGATTCCAAACCACCTATTTCCTCTAAGGCCAACTCTTCCTCCATTACATCTTCCTCTTGGAAGATTGTTACCCCCACCTCTCCATTTTTGGTTACTTGTGGTGAAGAGGTATAAAAGCTCACCATGTGGATAACATTAGGGTCATGCCAATGAACTTAAATATATGGAGCTTCTTGGGAGGTAACTTGAGATTTAAAATTTTAGATTAGTTTGTTTTTATCTTTGAAAAAATAATAAAAAATATTTCTCACATTTTCCTCCAATTCTTACCCCAGATCATTATACACATCTGCACTCCACCACCTAAACCACCGCCAAATACACAACCTAGGACCACACAGTAGTTGTTTCTTTGTATGGATGTTGATTGACACTTGTTTGGTGTGAATTTGTAGTGGCTTGATTTTAGTTGCATGTTGGGGTAGATTTGAGGATATTGAGGTGGGAACAATGCATTGGGAAATTGTGATTGCCTATCATTTTGTTTACCTCCCCTTCTTTTATATCATATTTCTTATTTGACGAATGTGTGTGTTGTAAGTGTGTGGGGGGGGGGGGAGGGGGACGATGTCTCATTGCAGTGTGTTTTATATGTTTAGTGTTGTTGGTGGATTTTCCTATTTAGCTTTTGGTTTTGGAACACTATTACGCTTGGTGTGCATGTTTGTTTTGTAGGAAGCATATGGTTTTTGGAGGAAAGCAAGCAACGGGGTTAGGAGGAGTCCAACTTATGGACCATGTAGACGTACACTGTTCGTGATGCTCAAAATGGTGGACAAAGAGGAGAACCAAACCCCCAAATTCATGGGACATGTAGACGTACATGACCCGTGAAGCTCACTTACCTTCCTACATCCCAATCATCATTTCTTCCCTACCACCACCGAAATACCACCCAAACCCACTTACCATAAAAAACATACATATCGAAAACTAAGAGGTAACTCTCAATTGTGATTCAATTCTTTATTCGATTTGTGATGCATGATAGGGGTTGTGATTGAACTTGCTTGATTAGAGGTTAGGGGTAGTTTATTTAGGTGATGGTAGTATGTTCATTAGATTCCATGATTGTGCCACCAATGGTAGATTTTAGTGTTCATTTTTCATTGTGAGTACTATCCTATTTTCTTCCCATGTCATATGTTCTATGATTGTTTATATGTATTGAGAACAATGCAAGCTTTAAGTGTGGGGGAGGGGATTAGATAATACTTATGATTCTTGGTTGTTTTTATGTAGCTAATAGCTCCTTTAAAGAGTATTTTGAAAATTTTGAAATATATATATAAACCCGGCTAAGTTGGAAACCCGAAAGGGCAACTTAGGAAAAATGGAAAGAAAGCCCGGATAGGTCGAAAGACCTAGGTAAAAATGTGGGGTTAGGCACAGATAAGTCGAAAGACCTAGGTAAAAATGTGGGGTTATGCCCGGCTAGGTTGGAAAACATAAGAAAAAATGAGAGGCCGTGTGGAAAAATGTGAGAGAAATTGAGAGAAATCGGGAATGAAATATGAACAACTTTTGGCCATCTTTAACAATTTCTTCATCAAAATCTTTGGGATTATCTTCGACTATTATTCCAAGCTTTTATGTTCTTCACCCTCCTACCACTAAAGCCTAGCTTTAAGTTATAACTTATAAAACCTCTAACTAGCACTAAGTAGTAGTAATAACTATAATCACAACCTATGCAACATAGTTAACTCAACAGTACTCAGTACCAACCCTTCCCTACCAAAAAAAGATGACCTTTCCAATCTAGATGAGAAAGGAGGTTGGGAAAGATCATTTCTAAATCGAGCGCATAGCCGGTTCAAAACTTCATGTGCAACCAATGTGGAGGCTCCCTCGCCGGTAATCAAAACCACTTAAAATAGTCAATAGTCGGGGAGATGGACTGAGAACGGTACAAGACTTTGAAAGAAATGATCATTTGAATGGAATTTGGAGTTATCTGATACATAGGGTAAGGATAGTGGTAAAAAACAGAATGGAAAAATTTGGTGGGCAGGAAATGGAACCCACAGTTGTTCAGCAATTCAAGGTAAATGGGAACGTTCCCCGTAGGTGCATCCAATACCGTTTTCTCCCTACTTGGGAAAATGATGTCATCCTCAAAAAAATTTCCCCACCAGGGGAAACCTTCAGGATACTTAACCAAGTGTCCCTCTCAAAAGGCTGGGTTTCACAAGTCACCTCACTTAGCCTAGCATCCCTACTAACACCCATTATGCAAGAAAGGAAAAAAGGCAAAAAGGCTATGGAAAAAGTGAACATGAGAAATACATAAATTAGAAATACAGAAATGAGAAATACATGAAGAAGAAGAAGAAGATTGGTTTTGTCTCGGGGATTGGGGAGACAAGAAGACGATAATTCAAAAAAACAAAAACAAAATGGGAATGAAATGGCACATGAAAAGAAACAACTACCACCCGTTTTAACCAATAATGAAGTAGGGTAATTAAAGTTGCTTGACATACGTCAATCAAACGGACATATTCCAGAATAAAACAAACTAGGCCACTCCTTTCCAATCCCAAACCTGGGCTGGGGGGACTTGATAAGTATCAGACCAAAATCATTGACCTACACCCCGTGCGGTCTTTCTTTTTTAGTTAAGCTTCGGGATGCAAGAATCAAAGATAAGATTTTATATTTTTGCTCCCGTACTCATTCCTAACTAAAATTACGTAGCTAGTGGCAAGTTCGGGTGTCATCCACATAGACATTAGTATCTACTAAACTAGCCAATTCCTCACACAACTAGCCGATTAGATTAAAGTCCAACTAATTGCCTCAGTACTCTAAAGATAGATTAATTGTACACATCTCCCCGATAATCTCAAGACTACAATGACACCTCTAATCTAACACTCACAAATTAGCATTGAAGCCTAGAACAATATTATACAATAAATGAATTCATGTGTGCGTCATAAAACATATCATGTCATAAATCATAAAAGAATAAAAGGGGAATCTTGGGGAATCTAGAATCTCACAAATCCAAGTCAAATCATGAATACAAATAATACCTTAAGAAATAAAAAAACCTCTAGAAGCATTAAATCCTTGGCAATCATTGGATTAATGCCATGGATTTAAGAAAATATATGAAGAGAGAAGATAGAACCCCAACCTCCTTTTCTTACCTCTAACTGAAATCTAATCTTTACAATTATATAATGCTTAAACTCCATGAGACTAAAGACATCTTATATAGTAGGATAGATGGACTTTGAAAGGCCCAAATATTTTTTTTAAAAACCTAGGAAGCCAAGCTGGCACGGGATGTGCCAAATTACACGGTCCGCCTAGCATGACCCATCCAATAGTACATGAGACGTTGGCTGGAAATCTTGTTTTTGCCTTCTGAGTGGATGGGCCATGCTAAATTGCATGACCCATTGGCTGGAGCTCGTTCTACCTGGACTCTAAGTGCGCGGTATGTGCCAAGTTGCACGACCCTCTAGCCGAGCCAAGTTGCAATGGGCCAAGTTGGCATGTGCCAAGTTACAATGGGCCATCACTAATCTATTCCGAAGTGCATTCGAGAAATATACAAAAAACTCACAAATAGAATCTAGGTGCTCGTAATGACAAAAATCTATTAGACTCAAAATAGATTACAAAATGAAGGATTTAGATATGAAAATAAAAAATGGTCATCTAAACCCCTTATAGTGTAAACCTACCTAAATATAGAAATCTACCCACAAAATGATAACAAAAGAGATATTAAATGCTTTAGAAAATACATGCATTTGACATCTCATCAATCACTACCAAGACAAAATCTTAGGCCTTTTGGCCCAAAGACCCAAGAACTAGGCCCAAAACCTGGAGCAGATGAGAGGGTCACAAAACTACTATAGCTCTCCGCCTCACCCAAGATTTTGCCCGCTAAAGTAGTATGCCTCATAGGTCCTTTTAGCGACAACAACCCTGAACCACCCCAAATGGTGTAAACGTGTTCTCTTGAGATAAAGGAGCTATAAAACGAGACAACATCTTCAAAATCCTTATTGGCGTAGGGGCTCTCAGCAGTGTTGACCCTACAAGAATCCATAGGTCTATACGGAAGACCCGGATGACCAGTCACTATCAAATCATAAGCGTTCAATCATTCTGGGGATATAAAACATATCTCAAAGCACGCTAGGGAGGTAACTTCACAAGAATTAAATCATTCTAGACTTACACATAATCTCTTTCTCTCTCTCTAAAACCCCAACTTAAGCATTGGAGCTGGTACCGGGAAGAACCACCCAGTTTGATTATCTTTCTCTTTGCTCGAAAAAACAAGGCTGCAGTTATCTAGGAGAGAAAATGTGTTAGATTTTCTGAGGCATCATTAGGTATCATGGTAACCAATGTACTATTTGAAGCCTTACATAGTCTCTCATTATTAAAGAAATGATTCATGGCTTGCATCACAACCTCTCCTATTACCTTCCACTTTGTCTATAAAATTTTGAGCTGAAGCCATCAATCCCCAGGGCCTTTTGATAACCAATTTCTTCCAGAGTTGTCAACACTTATTTCTCGACTATCCCAGTTATCAGTTTCCTTCTTTCCTGTCCACTAACTACTCTCCTTATTTTCATGATTTTTTTATCCACAACTACTAGCTTAACTAAATCTCATCTCATCAATTTTTATTAAAAACTAATTGTCTCTTCTTCCATTCCAATATGACCATCTACTACTTCTCTATTCTCCTTTTCCAATCTAAAAATCTCAGTCTTTTTGTTCTTAGCTTTATGTGAAGCATGGAAATAACCATTATTCTCATCCCCCAATCTTAGCCAATCAACCTTGGCCTTTTTCATAGCTATCTTCTCATCAATGCTATTCCATTTCATAATTTCCTTTGTACAATTGATAACCTTTAATATTTTTTGTTTATCCATTTTCTCAGCCCCCAAATAGTTTTTAGCTTTACTCAACTCTTTTATGACATCCTCCAGTTTCTTCTTTATCCAAGTAACTTGTTTACTATGTTATGCTTGATCTTTTTGTAATCTTAGCAGTTTTTACCACATAACGTACATTGGTCTCCCCTCAACATGTTGTATCCAGCTCCTTCTTATATTCTCTAGCACCTGCTTCTTCTCGAACAAACAATACCTCATTTGAACTATTTTTTCCTCCATTTTCTCTCTCCATACACCTGAATTCTGAGCATTGCATGGTCAGAAACTCCTGGTTCAAGTATTTCCACTTTCATGTCAGGGTATTTCTGATACCATTGGATATTTCCAATCACTCTATCTATCCTTGAATGTATAACCTTATCAACATGTATGTTAGACCAAGTGAAGTGCTTTCCTACTATATCACATTCTAACATTCCAGTTTTACTCATCATTTGTTCAATATCACAATATTCACTCATCTGTACTTCATTACCCCATATTGTATCATAAATTGATAGAAAATTATTAACACATCCCATGGATATCCATGTAGCAGGTCAATATCAGTCCAAAGTATCTTTCTCTGTTTCAATTGGTTAGCTGCATACACTGCAGTAAACCAATGTATTAGTTTTCCATCGTTTCCAAATATTCCCCTATGTATCATCTGATCAGTAGTTTTCATTACCTTCATATCCACTCTATTACAATCACATAACATCCATAACATACCATTTGGATAATCAGTACAAGTATCCACACAAATCTATTTCAAACCCAGCCTCTTCCTTACTGCCTCAACCTTCTCTCTTTTCACTCTAGATTCTATTAGTGCAGCAATTGTGATATCCATATCATTGAAACGGTAACCAATCTCTCTGTTTTTTGCCACATTGTTCAACCTCCACAATATTCCATGAAATTTTGATGGGACATGGCCATAGAGATCTCCATGAATATTTCAAATCCTAAGATTTACATTTCCAACTTTCCAACCTGAATTGCTACTATTATCATAACTTATTTTTCTGACTCGTGTTCTATTGTTTTCTTCCCCTTATTCTTTGATCTCAAAATTCTCCATTCCTTCTCCTCTGTTATCTCTTTTCCATCATGACCTTCATTCACCTCTTTTTCTGTTCATCACCAATTTTCACCTGTTTCACTTGCCACTTTTGAGTCATTTTTGGCCTGGTTATTTGTTCTATACATTGATGCCCTCCTACTTGACATTTATCACAAAATGCAGGTCTCCATTACAGCTCAACATCATGTTTAATATTTTCTCCCTCCACATCCTATATACTTATACTTTCAGGATTTTTTTGTGTCATATCAATTTCCACAAACACCCTTGCATAAGAAACCCGAAGCTTGTTTGTTGTACATTCATCAGTTACCAATGACTTACCTAGCACTCTTCCAATATTACCTTGACTCCTAGCGCCCCATAGGTGTAATGGTAGCTTTTGGAATTTCACCCATTTAGGTAACACCTTAACCCTATCCCATTTTATGGAGAATTTTGGTTTCCATAAATGCAAAAACATCGCCATATTATGAATTGTATATGGACCCTTCCTTAGCACTTCATTTTTATCATCTGTAGACTTAAACTTCATGATAACGTATTCATCATCATTATAAAACAGTTCAGGCAGGGTAATAAATTACTAATAATGCATCATGTACCTCTTAAAATCAGTCATTGTTAACTCTTCTCGCATCACATACATAATTAAAGTTGTTTTCTAGTATTTCAGCTCATCCTGAACGTCATCAGCTTCAATTTCTACTTCTAGTTCACCATCCTCAATTACTGGAGCAGTATAGTCAATCTTCATCCCATTCGATTTAGCTTAATTCCCACTTATAACATCTACCCACGGTTTATCAGATTCCCTTACTATTTCATGTTTCTGTATCATTTTAGGGGTTTGGTTCTTACATCATTCAAGGTCAGCGCTAGATCAGCTTGGATCTGTTTTTCTTCAGTTGGGTTGATCTCCTTATCCCTTAGATCTTCCATATCCTCTTCATCCTGACTAAAAGATTCTATGCCCCCTCCTACACAGCTCTATTCCACTTTGACTTAGGCAAGATCACCTTCTTCATTGGCCTACTTCACACATGTTTCATGGCCAATGAGTTTACACCTTTTAGTACGTGTAAATTGCTCAGACAGACATCGTCTCCTTTTTAAGCATTCATATTTGATCTTTTTTTAAAAAAAATACTCCGCTTATTCCATTTAATAATAGATTTGAACACTTTTTTTTATCACAAAGATAACCATGATTTTATTAAATAAAAGAAGAACTAGAGTTTACATATTACATTCTGGGCTGAAAGATGGGCCCTTAATTAAAACAGTTTACCTTGAAACTTTCATAGTGTTAAATTGTTCAAAGCAGGGCAAAAGATGCTTGATATGATGATATCCATGATCAAGTCTGTAATATTCTTTCTTGGAATCACCTCCCCATTGACGTATTTAAATGTCAGTAGTTAATTTGTTTTGATACAGATTCGATTGGACGGACTGCTCTCGAGGCTTTGAATTCAATCTAGTATTGCCAAGAGTTCCGCTTCAATGGGGAAGGTTGAGCAGCAATTTTGAAACCTTGAATGGGCATGTGATTTAAAGCATCTAATTGAACACATGCTCCTACTGAAAGTTGTTTTGCATCACTGTATGTTGCATCTGTACTCACCTGAGAGGGGCCTGTATTAGCTTCACCTCCAAGATTGTGTGAAGAAACTCGTAAAGAGACATGACTTGATTGTTGAGGATAAAAGTTTCCCCGATTGAATTTTCAAGACATGTCAATTATTTTTGTATATATTGCTGCATTGTCTCTTGATTTTTCACAGATGATGATAGGGCCCAGGCTTGGATTAACTTGAAAATTCTCCTGAACCACTCCAATTCTGTACGACCAAATCTCCCAAATTACACAGAGGGATAAATGCATATCTTCCCTAGTCGGTGCAAGCACAAACCAATCCATCAGACAAGAACTAATGTTGGAATTATTAGACAAATTAACAGTGTTGGTACCAGTGTTGGACTTGGTCCAAATTATGAAATCAGAATCATTTGGTGCTAAAAACCTTGGTTTATTGATGCTTAGGACTTTTTCAGCTACCAAATATGGGAAGATCGTACGCACAAGATGCTGTCTCAATGACTTCTTCTTGTCAATTAAATTGGGAACTTTGTTTCTTGTGTTTAGTGCCTAGGAGTTATCAGACGCTAAAGGATTTGAAATACCAGGAATCCATTCTTCTGATATGCTGACCAGAGTCCATCTCTTATCTTCCACTTTAGGCTTGATATGAAGGTTTTGGCACCCCATTGAATTGATTTCCAGCCCCAAGATGAGTATGATTTGGGTTTTCTTTCCCATAAATTTTGGACATCATATTTAGCCTTCATAAACTTACTGAACATAGAGCCAATAATGCTTGGTTCATTTCACTTGAAGATCACAATCCCATTCATCTTTTCAGTTTGGACATGCACATTGTCTCCTAATATATCCAATGAATTCCTCTTTCTATTAAACTTCCGCTCCAGATAAATTTTCTTACCATTGCATCAAGTTTATTGCATACTTCGGTTAGGAGCTTGTAAATGGACATTGCATAGCTAGCAACTGATTGCAGTGTTAGATATAGCTAGAAAAATTATATTATTCAATGAAATACCATCCTATTTCCATGATTCTACCTTTCTAGTCAAGTTACTGATGAGGTTATCAAAGATCCTGATTTTCCTTCTAATTAGTAGAACATTCAGACCCAAGTACTTGTCTGGGAGACCCCTTATGTGTATATTCAGTGCATGTGATGTCCAAGACCTCCACCAGTTTGGAGTATCATGAACGAATAGTATTAAGCAATAGTAGTATACGTAATTGTTATTAGTTTACTATTCCTTTTCTAGTTGAGTTTAGGTCTTTTGTACTTCTATATAATGTAACCCAGAGCATGAATACAAACACACTATTATTACCCCGTAAATATTCTTCATGGTATCGGAGCCTAAAAATTCTGAGACCTAAACCCTAAATAAATTCCGTTGCCTTCTCCCGCTGCCGCCAGAAAGCCAGTGCCGCCGCTACTCAATCCGTCCAGCTTTGCACCGCCCCAGTCAGAAGCCCATCGCAATCTGCAAATTTGCTCCGTCACTGCAAAAAAAAAAAAATTTACCCGAAACATTTGAATGATATTTATGGTTAATTGAGAATCGGAGGAAAATATACATATTGAAGACTGGGAAGCAGTACCTTGGTTTCTTGGTTCAGGAAATTAGTTTGGTTTTGAATTCCTGGTTCGAGTTTGGGAAGCAATACCTTGGTTTTCTTGGTTCGTGTTCACACAGGAAGGAGTAGAATTAGTTACATTGACCTTCTTGCTTTGATTACATTCTCTGCCGTGTGTTTCCACTGAAGCCAATTGGTTTCATTATCGCCATAATTCAAATTATTTATTAAACAAAATAAATAATTTGAATTATGGTTGTGACCACCGCCTCCCCTGCCCGATCTGATTTCGGCCCTTCTCTGTTTGAAGACAAATGGAGTACGACCTATAATTTATTTAATCAGTTAAATTACCGTTCTGACCATGGATTCTCTATTTGGGAGCCTACTTATCACATGACTGGTGACAAAGGTTCTCTGATTGACATTACTGCCGCTACCTATTCTATTAATGTTTTACTGTCTGATGGGTCTTTATCGTCTGCTGCACAATATGGTTCTTTGCGCTTTGGAGATATCACTCTTACTCATGTGCTTTATATACCTACACTACGATGCAACTTATTATCATGCTCTAGATTGT
>JAULKM010106252.1:0-41469 GCA_032355605.1 Rubia tinctorum | reverse complement strand
GAAGAAGGCGGAGCTTCTCAACCAGGAGAATCAGGCGCTGTTGAACGAGCTCAAGATGAAGAGGAAGGTTCCTCAGGGGATGTCAAATTCCAATAATATCCCTGATCTCAACCTCTGCTCCACCAGCTCCGGAGGGTCGGGTGCCCGTAAGTCCAACAACTGAGGAAGGAAGATGAAGGGCACTGTGTCCTTATGGCTTTTGGCAGTTAGGGTAGTGATCCCCTGTTTTTTGTCCCTCAGTTGTCTCTCGAAATGGGTAGTTATTTTGCAGAAGCTTGGTTTGCAGCTAGGAATATGTCCATTGTCTCTATCCATCCATCAGAAGTAGAACCATTTTGTCTAGCCTAGTATCAGTATCTTATGAAACCATAATCTATCTATATATAAATTCTAATAAACCCTCTGATGTTTGGTTTTTTAATATCGAACTCCAAATAAAATGATACATTATTTAATAAAAGCAAGATAAGTGGTGAATATTGTATTGAAAGACTAAAAAGTAAATTGAATAGATGAAAATAACTTAAATTTTTTGCTAAAAGGGGAAGAATTCATTGTTAAAAAAACCAAATAAAAAAAGAAATAGAGTCATTGTTAGTAAACCGGAGGGAGCATATTCTCCGGTGGAGTACCATTGCCTTTCTTGTTTGTGTGTTGCCTTTTGTTTTAATGTTTTTGTGTTTTTTTTATGGGGATGGGAATTTATTTCTTATTTCGTGTATGCAATTATAATAAGTACACTGGAGATATACAACGCATTGTACTTATAATTTGGATACGATATGTTGGAATATACATCACACCGTTACAGGTGCGGAGTAAGAAAATATATTTGGCGGGGCTGGATCGACTGGTAGGAGAAAATAAAATTTTCTCAATCTTTTATTAACCTATTAGAGGGGGCTGATAGAAAAAAAAAATCATTTTTTTCTCTTTCCGATGGAGGTTGAAGAGGAAATTTTCAAAATTATTCCTAATACT
Organism: Rubia tinctorum; assembly: GCA_032355605.1. NCBI lineage: Eukaryota > Viridiplantae > Streptophyta > Magnoliopsida > Gentianales > Rubiaceae > Rubia > Rubia tinctorum. The sequence goes on along the minus strand of JAULKM010106252.1, from coordinate 40,488 downwards.
CCCTATGTCCCAACATAAGATGCACACTTACTATTTGACCGTCAATACTCTCAAATTTTGATCACAGATTTAAATAGATATATAAATGATAATATTATCGTATGTGATATCGTTGGATTCGTCGTAATAATTAGTTTCTCAATATCAAATTTTTATTAGCCGATATTAAACGTAGTTAAACATATTAACGGTCAACATGTTTATTGGAAAATATGAAAAAGATTCCGTTTACCTCGTACAAAGGGAGTAATTTTTTTCTTGGAAGGGGGTGGAGCCCCATTCGGGGGCCCATGTACCTCCGCTAGTGCACTGCTATATTTGTAATTCGGATATGATACATAATACGTTGCAATTCGAATACGGTACGTTGGAAATACACCTTTCATTATAAGTTTTGTACTCCATTATTTATACGAGTAAATAAATAAATTCAATAAGGAAATATTTACTCTCTTCAATTATTTAGACATATATTTGTATATAATCTCATTATTTACTCAGACGATTTAGTTATTGGAGATACAATATTGAACCGTATGATGTTAGGGATAAGATATGATGTAGGTTCGTGATTGGGCGAGAGTGTAATTTGAAGTAATAATAAAGTTGTAGGTTGGTGCATGTTTGTAATAATAGCATGAAACTTGCATGATGACTTTGAATTACTCAGTACTACATCCGTTTCTTTGGATGTGGCATCATAGGATTATGTGTTTGGATTTAGGTGAATGAAATATGTTGATGAAATTGAATTTAGAAAGTCAAAAGTAGAATGAGTGGATGAAATTGAAGTAATCTTGTCATAAAAGGAAAGTGTACCAAATTCATAAAATAAACTAAAAAGGAAAGTGTGTCACACCCAATTAAAATGAGGGAGTATGTCACTTTTGGTTTACCTAAATCTGAATGAACAAACAGCTGCTCTCTTCGTCCCAGTCATTTCTGCACAGAATATTTTTACGGTCTCCAATAGACATGTTTGACTGTTAATATGTATAATTATGGACAATAATGACACACAAAAAGTTGATGTTTAGAAACTACATGTTACGACGAATCTAACCATATCTCATATAATAAAATTATTGTTCATATATCTATTTATATATGTGATTAAAGTTCGATATTTTTTACTAAAAAAAATATCGAACTCAAAATTAGCTAGGACGGATGGAGTACCCAATTTCTGGCTCCCAATTAAGACTATTGGACCCTAACTAAAACCTGTCCAAACTCTTATGATAAAGGTCATATAAGAAAGAATACGACATGTCCCTAAACAATGCATAATCACTTACTTCCGGGAGGATAATTAAACTAATGAATACAAACCTTAAAGTTCACATTTTCAGAGGCAAAAATGTCTTTTCTTATTAACCCCAATTTTTTTTGCAATTTAAGAAAATGTCTTTTCGAGCCGTATGTGTGCGCGAGATAAATCTTAATTTGCATCTCATCAATGTTGGGCTCGAGAAGACAACTCAAATCTAATCTCGCAAGAGTCGAGAAAACATCATTGACATATAATATATTTTTGATATTTAGAAAATACGTGATGCAATGAATCTAACAATATTTCACATGATTATAATTGAAAATTACAGTCTAACGTTATTTGAAAAAGTTGATAGAATGGTACAAATACAACTGGGACGGAGGGAGTATTTCGTAGCAATATTATAATTGTATTGAATTTATAACTCAAAATTTTAAACTCATAACAATAATTATTTTATCTTAAAAAATTACTTTAAAAATATACTCCATCCGTCTCAACTTTATTTGCATTCTTACTTTTAATACTATTCTCCATAAAAATTTGATCGCATATTTGAATAGATATTTGGATAACAATGTTATCGTAGATGATATTGTTGAATTCGTCGAAACAATTAGATTCTAAATATCAACTTTTCAGTTGCCCTTATTATATGTTGGAACATATTAACGGTCAAACATGTTATTAACCAATGTGATCATCATTGTGGTGCAAATAGAGTTGGGACGGAATGTGTATAAAATGCATGATTTAAAAAATATTTGAAAATAACACTTATATTTAAATTAAATTATTGATAACATAAAAAAATATGTGAAACTTGTCGATCTAAAAAATAATGTGATTTAATATGCAAAGTTTGTTACCACACTTAAAAATGTAACATGACTAGTTGTAAGTTGTAAAAAAAATTGTATGGGGAATTGTATGTGGTGAGGTGAGTAACCAATTATATACTGATACGTGGCAAGTGAATATATAAAAATAAAAATAATAAGCATAGAATAAAATTATGACCTCACTCACTTGTCACTAGAGGTGTCAATTCGGGTTATTGTGTCGGGTTCGTGTCGTGTTGGAAATGTGTCGTGTTGAAACAGGTCGGGTTGAAACGTGTTGATTTCATTTTTCGTGTCGGATTGAGTTGGGTTACTATCGTGCCGGGTTGAAAATGTGTCAGTTTTTTCCTCGGATTGGATCGTGTCGGGTTGAGTTAATATCGGGTCGGGTTACTGTCGTATAATTTTTATACTCAGGTTGGGTCGGGTCGGGTCAGAATATTGTCGGGTTGGATCAGATCGGGTTACTATCGTGTCATTTTTTGCACTGAAGTTTTGTTCAGATTTAATAATGTCAGTTATTTTTTTATAATGTTTCATATTGGATTCAGATATATTTCAGGTTGATTCATTTTAGATCAGGTTGTTATGCTGCCCGATTAAATTTGGGTTGGTTTAGGTTATGCTTCAAAAATATTATTGTTACAACTGCACTATTATTAAGTTCTATTTCATTGTAACTTGTACCTTCTAATTATACATTACTGGAAAACGGGTATATAGGCACCAAATGTCATTGTTGGGAGAGTAATATCGGTACTAGGAATTTCATAGGCACTGGTAGTCTGGTAAATGAAACAAAATACTGGTTTGTCTGAATTTAATCCAACACCGGATCATTGAATACAATGCTAGATACCAGTGCCTATCAAGAAAAAATATCTGCATTTAATATTTTTCAGCACCGATTTTGGCTGAATGACATATACCGGTGCTAATACGCGTGCTTATGACCGGAATAGTAATTTTTGCAGTTAAAATTGTGGTGAAAAATATAGCACCTATACCGGTGTTAGGATTGTATTTAATTTAAAATTTTAAAAAATGCTTTGAAATTTTAAAATAGCCCCACGAAACTGCATTATAATTGTATAGACATCGATATGTTGATGAATGACACTGGTAGCCATACCAGTGCTCGATACATAGAAAAAATCCCAACATTTACAAGCTAGAATATGAAAAAAAAAGTTTTGAAAATTGGGTTTATACTATCAGTTACTCTAGAACATGTAAGAGCGCTTTACAACAATTCACCAAAAAATAATTAATTTAATATTTTATATTTGGGCAACAATAACAAAAATAATGTATTTTGTAGCAATGGATAATGGAGTAACACAATTTTTTACCACATTGTAATTTTTCAAAACTGTAGAGGTAATCAATGTTGACTTTCGATACCTTTTAGTTCACCCATACATGCCCAAATTTCAAAGTCACAATGTATATTATTGAATTTCATTTTGGTGTCTCCGATTTAGTGATTCGACAATTCCAACTTTTTTGGAAGGACCTAAGTGCAAAAGGTAAAACTTTACTCGTAACTCCAAATTGAAATCCGCTCGAAAGTGATGCTATCCTATACACCCCATTGTATTGTCCAAATATGTAAAAAAATATTTATCAACAATCGAGCATAACAACATATCTTTAATCATTTTCGATTTCCCTTTCTTACTTCTAAGTAATCAACTTTAAATTACTCTAAAACATGTATTAGCGTTTTTCAACATTTCACCAAAAAAATATTTTTCAATATTTTAATATTTAGGCAAGAATAAAAAAATGTATTTTGGAGTAACGGATAATGGGGTAACACAATTTTGGGCCATGTTGTAATTTTTCAAGATTTTGTAGAAGTATTGAATGTTGACTTTCAAGGACCTCGTGTTCACCCATACATGGCCAAATCGCAAACACGCAATCGTACATTATTGAATTGTATTTTGGCATCGCCAATTTCGTAATTTGACAATTCCAACTTTCTTGGAGGGATCTAAGTGCAAAAGGCAAAAACTTTACTCGTAATTCCAAATTGAAATCCACTCGAACGTGATGATACCCTATACATCCCTATTGTAATTTTCAAGTCCGTAATGGAATATTTATCAACAATTAGGCACAAGAACATATATGTAATACTCTTCGATTTCCTTTAATTACTCCTACGTAATCAACTTTAAATTACTCTAGAACATGTACTAGCGTTTTCCAACATTTCACCAAAAAAATAATAGTTTTCTATTTCTATATTTATGCAAGAATAACAAAAATTATGTATTTTGGAGAGAAGGATTGTCATAACATTTTTTGGGCCATAGCGTAATTTTCCATAAATATGTTAGATGCGCTTTTGTGCCTAATATCTTAGTTGAATAGCAGTGTTGAGTATTCATTGAATTCAATTCACTTTTTAAAATTATTTAGTGCATTTTTGTGTTGTAATAAATATTTTGATTCTATTTTTAAAATAAAAAAAGTAGTGGAGTCTCATTGCGTGTTGCGCGATATTATTAATTAAAAAATTAGAATTACTTTATGTACTTTTTGTGTCTTACACATAAATTAAAAATAAAGAATTTTATTTACAATTTTGAAATTTAGTCATCTACAAAAAACTATATAATAATAAAGTGAAATAATTAGTTTAGTTAGAAATCGTTACATATTAAATACAATAAAAATAATTATTTTTATAATATTTCATTAAAATTGTTTTAAAAATTTTATTTATATGTTGAGATCATTTTAAAAGTTATCATAATTATATATATCTCACTGAATATAATTAAATATCAAATATTTTATTAGTCCCACTAATTATAAAATATCTTCATCTAACAGTTACTCGGTCTATAACAAGAATTTGTGCTATTTTATAAAATATTATTTTTACTATACTTTTCAAACTGATTTTTAAAATTAATATTTAGTCGACTCTCTACATTACTAATTCAAAATCATAATTTTAATTAGACATATCTCTTTATTTGACTATTATTCATTAGATTTATAAATTTAGTCGTGTGCATTTTTAACTTAATCATGTGTATTTAGATTGTTATGAGTTGACTTCATGTACTATTAATTATATCTGTAAACTCGTAATATATAAAAACACAACTTTATTCTAATAAGTATGTCTAAAGAATTTATTAGTTTGACTCATAACCAAGTTAACTTGATTCCATATTAAATGTTAATTGACTTTTTATAATTACATATGTTTTTGGTTGATTACATGTAGGGTTATATAATTGATTTTCGGGTTGAATTAGGTTCGGGTTGAATTGGGTTTGGGTTGGATCGGGTTCGGGTTGATTTCGGGTTTGTGCTCAGGTCGGTTTCAGTTCCATGTTATCGGGTCATATTCGTGTTTTGGGTTGAATTCTATCGTGTCAGATTCGGGTACATGTCAATATTTCTCGGGTCAAAATTGGGTTTTGGGTTGAATGCGATCGTGTTCAGGTCGGGTTCGGGTTCGGGTCAATATTTTTCGAATCAGATCGAATTTCGAGTTGAATCGATCGTGTCGGTTCGGGTGGGTTAGAGATTGATGACCGTTGACTAGCCATTATTCAACATTTTGTTTTGTTCAATTAGAAATGTGTTTCGCGCAGGTGATCAATAATTTTCGTTGTTTTCTTAAGGTTATCCCTTAAATTAGGTACTAATATAAAACAATTCCACGAGCGAAACGGGCCCCAAATGTTTTCTACGTGAGAGCGACATATTATTGTTTGAAATGATTTTTAAACAAGTTAAAATGCACGAATAGTATTGAATAGAGATGAAAATATTAATAATAAGTTGAAAAACACAAATTGATGTACACGAATAAACAAAACTCCGAGTACAAAAAAACAGATGCATATTCGTACAAACACACTATCTATACAGCAAGATCGGAAACAAAACATCAGCGTAAACAACTAAATCGATTGATCATCATGAACATAACAATCTAATCGATCACACTAGTGTAGGATAAAGCGATTAAAGAAGGTTATTACGGATCACAATAGTCACTTTGTTGGTGACTTCTCCGATCCCACCTTTGATCTTCAATGAATAAAGGCGGTTCTTTAAACTGCCTCAGCAAAGGCTGTTCTTTGCCGTCTTTGTCGGCCAAGCGTAACCGCCTTTAAATACGTTCCGAACTCTGAACGTCGTTGATCACGTTGGGTGTTAGCGACATTTCCAGATTCGAACTCAAAATCAGTTACGGTACCTGGAGTGGTCTTTGACCTAGTCATTATGTTCCTGAATCGACTGATCAATCCGAACACAATCTGCTTTTTGAACGATTGAGGGGATTATTGGAATCAATTTGTTCCGAATTCGGAACATGATTATGATCTATATGTTCCGATTGAGCAACCAGCCTTCTTGTCTTTGGTAAATTGTTAAAAGATCAGGGGATAGGCTTCCGAATTAGGAAGCTCTATCGGGTGGAATGGAAAAAATTATATATTCTGAAATAACCTGGCATAAAATACCCTCAAATCACAGCCTCTAATTCCAATAAATATACAAACAATCGGGCAATGTTTCAATTACTAGCACTTATCTATACATAGGAATAGAAATTTCCTAGGTTCTATACTGATCAAAATGTGTAACTATATTAGCTACTTAACACTAAACATCATGATTGTAGTTTCAACAAAAATTCATAGACAAGCTAATCAAGCAACCATATATAGATAGGAATAGAAACAAGCAATTTCTATTCCGCACAATACATATCACGATGTTAAGATATATGTTATACTACCACGTTAGGTCTTCCAAATCTTGCCAACTTGCCTTTATGATGCCTTATGTGAGTAAGGCTTGGATTCGTTTGGAAAAATCTGTGGACATTAAAATATAAAAATTATTTCTAGTATTGTAGTAGTTTATCAATCAATGTAAATAATAGAAATATTAATGAACTAATCATTTACCTTATAAACTTCTAGGCAATCCAACCAAACATATTTAATGCACTCGGCTGCATGTAACATTTTGTAGTACCCACAATCCTATGTTGTTGTTTGTTTCTTGTACTAATTCATTTCAATGTAAATTAGTAAATAATTGTTAATGTTAGAAAATTAGGTTGTTTGAACAATAAGTAAATTCAAACTTTGATTTGGAGTACGCGAAATGTGTTTTTGAACATTAGACTCATTGAATGCACTCTTCAAAATATCTACAAATGCTTGTGAAGGTTGGAAGTGCAATGGATCTATCCAATACACACATTTGTTGTCCGGAATAATTAAAATCAAAGACTATTGATCCCTTTATCGAAATGATTTTAGTAATCAAATATTTTGTGATTCATACAATGAAGTAATTTAATAAATATTATTAAAAAAGAAAATAACACCTCTCAATGTAAAGTGCGATGAATAATTTTATATTCTTCCGACCTATGCTTTTGCGCTTGTATTTGATCTTCTCTTGGTCCGAACACCCGATTCCTTGAGCTATTACTAGGCACAAATAGCCTGCCTATCTCTTTTTTTCCTTTGATTGACAATATAATACACGTACCTTTCACATTAAAATATGAAGATTAGGTTTCAATATTTATGAAGTTCGATGTAGTAGAAAAATAAATTTGAAAACCAAAGTCACACTTACAATATAATGAGGGACATGATTGTTTTGTTGACTTGGTCACATTTGCATAATTCTTCGAAATCACTCCACGACATGATGATGTCTCGACGCCTACCAAACACTTATTCATTCCCTAAAAAAAGTGTATGTTGAGTTATGTTCGTGTGACGAGATCCATTTGGACAGTACGCGAGCAAAAGGTAGTGACCCCATTTCCACAGGTGCCCTTTTGTTTGGAAGTTTGGGGATTTTTCACGTTTCTACAGTTGCTTGTATGAGTGCTCGCCACATTTCTTTCAAATGAGCATCCTTCTCCTAATCGACGTAAACTAGACGCCGAGGCCATAGTAGGAATATTCCTTGGGCGGGTCCTACATTTTTGCAATCCCCATCGAGAATTGGTAAAGTCGCATTGTGCACGATTGGTTTCTCCACCGAAACCCTTGAAATTCCATCCCCGGTCGATTTGGAGTGATGATGTCTCATCGATTAGTAATAAATACCATTTGCCACATGGAACTGTGTAGCCTTTTCACCAACCTCTATGAAAAGGTTGCACAGTTGATTTCCATATATAAAATATATAGTTCCTACTTAATAACGTGACAAAAATGAAAGAAATTTGATATAAGAAGGTCGAACCTTTTTCTTGGTAGGTAAGATGACCTGTAGCCTTCCATACTCAATTGTTCACGACAATGTCCCTCGGAGAGTGGTGAGACCTCTCGAAGGAAGCTCTCAATCGCTAGTTAGATCCTCCTGATTTTCGGGTATAGGAAGACCCATGTGCTTGATTAACTTCCGAATCAAAATTTCTTGTTGCTCTAATTGCTTATCTCGTATGAGGGCCTCCTTATTCAAAACATTGATTCTTAATGGCTTAGCTCCAATATAAGAAAAAACAATTCCAAAATTCTCTCTCTGTGTCAAGAATGCACCCACTTCTCTTGCATCCGGGGTGTTCGGATTTATCCGTTGTCTCGCACAATAAGTCGTGCTTACCAGATGGTATGAATTGATCTTAAACTTGATCTTATTTTAATTGCGCCTATGTAATTGAGATTAAAAATCATAACTAACAAGGAAATATATAATTTCTCTAAAACTAAATTGTAGATAGTAAAATACTTACCACTTTCTTCGCAAATTCAAATTGCCGTATCTTTGGCATACCGACCTTATTTGTTTTGTTGAGCCTTGAGGAATAAATCACATCATTCAGTCCCTTCCACATCCATTCGTAAAGGCAGCATTAGGTTTTTAGAAAAGAAATTTAGGTTTGTTACAAGGGTATTTTTGTCATTTCATCTTATAGTTTTGCCTGAATATTTTTGGTCAATACCGAAATAAGGGAGTTTGGTTATATCGGCACAAATTTTAGGAAAGTTAGGGTTATATTGGCACATACATTAAAAACTCAGGGTTATATTGGCACTTTCTGATATTGCAGGGTCATATTTGCAATTTTGGCCTAATTTCAGGTTATAAATGTAAATAGCCCTAGATAATATATACCATAGGGATAGTTGGCCTCTCCAAAGTGATTACCTGTATGTTGATTCAATTGATTGTAGTGTTAGACATTTTCAATGCAGTGTGGCTAACCTAGGGAAGCCCAAAAGTTTTTACCTAGTTAACCTTACAATAGACCAGTGTATCGTACCCTAATAATCTCTAGAATTCTTGTACCCACTACCGGTCACATAACTTAGCCTACATATGCAACGCTCATGTTATTTTATTACATCATTGAGGGTAGGAGGATCAATCCTGGTGTCGCTATATTTAAGCATATGTTGTAGGCCCCGACGTCAAAGAAGGTGATCAAGTGGTTTGACAGGGTATATTTTATGAAGAAAAATGGGTGTTATTTGAGCACAAGTGGGCTCAAAGGCCTCTTGATGTGGGTGAGGTCAACAAGAGGCCAAGAATTGAAGAAAGTTACTGTGTTTGATATAAATTTGTTGGTAAATTAGATTGTTTTGAAATTATTTTAACTAATTTATGGTTTGTGTGGTTTAGAGGAAGATGAAAAGGAGTCCGACTCAAAATTTTTCAAGGGATATAAAGCTTGCTACAGATGGGTTCGAGGTAAAATTTTGGGTCCGAGAAAGCGCAATTGGAAGCTCGAGCGCAGTCAACGAGCCTATGATCGACAATCGGGACTCAGGCGATCCAATTCTCTTTTATTGTACTAGAGTTTCACTTCATTGAATCACATCATGTTGCGACTTTTATCATTTTGACATTTGACATATTGGATATTAGCAATTTAAGATCATTACATTTGACTTTCGCTAAAAACATATGTATTTGATCGAGATTTCCTTTACTTTTTAATCTTCAAAGTATAATATTTAGCCTAGAAATATGACCGCATTCTTAGACATTCCAAACTTGACACTGAAATGGAATGCCATAACAGAATTAGTTTCAAATGTTTTTTAACAAAAATTCCAAAAATTGCCTTTTTCCATTACAACTAATAGATTTCCTCAGTCGAAAGTGCTTCCCAGCTTCAAGCCATCTTCCAAAATCCCACACTAAAAACATCTTGAACAACATGACCGCTAGTGTTTTCATTTCCTCAACTGTTTTTTTGCATTTTCTTCTTCTCTTGGTTACCTTCCCTCGGCCGTCAACCCAAATGCCTTCTTCGTGGTTGGTACGACCTAGATATCCACACAAACTCAAATTGTCAGCCGTTAGCAACATGTCAATGTCGTCCGATCCTATTCCAGTTTCTCGACCGGAAGCAACCAAATCTTAGTATTCACACTCCTCAAAGAAAACTCTCTTACCTTCAACAACAACCTCCCATCTAGGGTCAATTGGGTCCTTGAAGTAAAACACTTGATGTGCTGTGATGCCAATATGTACGGATAATCCCTCCAACAAACTTGGCTACGATCAACAAGTGTGAAACACCATTCCTCGGTTCTTTGCCCACTGTTCACATCAACCCATTGACATTTAAACACAGGGACATGCATTGTCACAAAAAAAAGTTTCCATATCTCAATAATGGCTCTGAAATAACACGTTTGAGTGTACATTGGATTGTTGTCAGAAGCGTTCGCAACATGCAAAGCCTTAGACACAAGAGCCATGATAATATTCGGTGATACAGTACTCTTAACATCCATTGATGTCATAAGCTTCTTGTGATAGAGTTGTTCTCGATGGTCTTTGTGCCAACCATTTCACCTTTTTGGTATGATTACCGTTCTCCACATGCCCACAAAACCATGAAACAAACGTAGTTGTGTGTTTTTGTAGAACACGTGCTTCGTTGAACTTAGGATACATCACCCTGATTAGTCCATGTGGTTCTTAATGCATGGGACAAAATCCTTGTGGTTGCGAAGAACATAGAGGTGAGCTTTACACAAATTCTCCGCACTAGGTTTTAATAGCTTACCGTGTCTAACCTGTTGCCCATTTAACCACTCTTCATGCCTAGATTTTGGAACGCCAACAAAATGAACTTCCTTTATATATTCTATAAAAAAATCCAATTACTTCTTCCATCACATAATGATGCACAATGCTAGTATCGGGTCGATAGGAGTTCTTCACAAAATGTTTAAAATTTTGACTAAATTATTTTGTTGGTACCCAACATATGTCGTAATACCATCTTTCGGTCCCCAAGGTCAATACCATGTATATTCAACTACCAACAAATGAAAAATTATTTTCTTGGTCCCCAAAGGTAGTTTTCAGGTGTCCCGAATTTTTCCCCAATATAGTCAGGGGTATTTTTATATTTTTATTAATTTAAAAAACATTTTCATTTAAAAATTCTCAATTTCTATTTCTATTTCTTTTTTATTTTTCTATTTCTATTTCTATTTCAATTTTCGATTTTCTTTCACCCCTCCCCTTTCCCTTCCGCCTCCGAGGATTCGAGGAAGATGCTCGGAGTAAAGCCAAAGCTTACCGACGTTGACGGGAGATGCTCCAGCCCTCCGACCCACTCCACCCCTTCACCAGGCCTTGATTTTCCCTCAACTACCCTTCCCCCAGATCAATTTTCCCTCCACCTCCAGCCCCCCGCCCCACTCGATTTGGCCTCCACCTCTAGCCATCGGCCCCTTTCAATTATCCCACATTGTCTTCGATTGAATCCCTACGAGATGAAAACTCAAAATTGAACAATTGTTCTTAAACCCCCTTAGATCGAGTTCACCAAGAAAGTACTACCAAGAAATAATGAGAAGCTTTGCCACCATCGCCATCTAGCTGGAAGAGTTCCCGTTCACCGGGAGCTCCCAGATTCCCTACGACGTTTTCGTGACGAAGAAGCACAAGAACGGACTTTCCGGGAGAAGCTACATCCTATTCAAGGATTCTGTCGAGAATTTATTGTTCCAAGTCCAACGGCCATCTAGCCACCAGAAGACTCAGCCAACGACGATCTCTCAGTCCAATTGCTGCTTGATGCTTCTGGTTCTAGCTGACTTTTGCGAAGGAGAGGCTAGCTTCCTTGTCATCCGTCACTGTCAGAAACAACAAGGTGGTCACCATCTCATATATCGGGGTCAGATGGAGCTAACATCTGGCGTCCGCTGCTCAGATCTGCTCGTTCCACTCAGCTACTTCGCCATAGAGCTCACTGCTCCCATTCTAAGCTCGCTGAGCCTTGCCCGAGACACATCGGAGAAACCTGATTTGAAGAAACCGAATTTCGCTGGAGACACGCCGGAGAAACGCGGCACCGCCAATTTTGCAGAAACCTAATTCCCTTTTTTGATTTTTTAAACTTAAGGGTATAATGGTCATTTTCATATTTTTGGCTAATTTTGTCTTTGACTTTAACTGAAAACCACCTTTGGGGACCAAAAAAATCAGTTTGGATTTGTTGGTTGCTGAATGTACATGGTATTGGCCTTGGGGACCAAAAGATGGTATTGCGACATATGTTGGGTACCAAAAAATAATTTAGTCAATTTTTTTCATATATCTCTCAAAAGGGTACATCCACCGAATAAATACCGGCCCGTACAACTTGATCTCTCTTACCAAATGAACTATCAAGTGGACCATAATGTCCAAGAATGAGGGGGGAACGTATATCTCCATCTGACACAAAACTTTAACTAGCATTTCTACAGACGATCAAGCTTGGAAATAGTAATGGTTTTCGAACATATCGACTTGAAGAAAAAGCAAAGCTTCGTGTTGCACAATTTACATGAGATTTCAAAGACGACCTAATTGCAATGGCATTCAACTCTTGCATCAAATTGTGACAACCATGTGATTTTAAGCCTACCATCTTCAACTCAACGAGAGAAACACGTGAACTTATGTTGGATGAGTAGGCCGCTGGCACCTTCACACCACTAAGGGTCTCACAATACGACTTCTTCTCCAAATCGGACATGGAATAGCAAGTAGAAGGGAGATAACAATCATCACCATTTCTAATGGGGCCAAAATCTTCCTTAATACCCATTTTGACCGAGTAAAGCCGAGCCTTCAACCCATCCTTTGTTTTACCGGGGGTATTTAACAATGTCTCCACCAACTAATCACACACATTATTTCAATGTGCATAACATCAAGAAAATTTGGACATACAAATGGTTCCAATAAGGGAGTCTAAACAAATAGAGTACTTCTTCCAACTTCCCTCACAAGCGGCCTTACGCTTTCCCTTACCAAATCATTTGGTAATCACCATACTTTTTCAAACAATTCAATACCCGTGAATGGTAAGGGGGGCCTCTTTGCTCGACTTCACCATTGAACCACTTCTTTGCCGATCGTCGTGGGTGCCTCTCAGGAATAAACCGCCGGTGGCCTAGATATGCGGTCTTACATCCATGCTTCAGTAGACAAAATGTTGTTTCCTTCTTATTCACTGAACATGCATAATTATAGTACCCCAAAAAGTTTCCATATGTAGTAAAATCATTTATTAAACAAAACAACAGAGCCTTCTATTGGAAATATTCTTCTACACTTCTATCGTATGTGTGCACACCATCCTTGAACAAGGTCAACAAATTGTCCACTAGAGGAGCAAGGTATACATCTATGTCATTATCGGGTTGCTTAGGCCCTGAGATCATCATAGATAATAATGCATACATCATTTTCATTGTCAAGCAAGATGGAAAATTATAGATTACCATCATGACATGTCAAGAGCTATGTGTGCTACTCATATTACCAAACAGATTCATTTCATCGGTGGAAAAACATAGTCTCAAGTATCATGGCTCATCACCTAACTCGGGATACATACTATCTATTTTCTTCCACTGCTCACCATTAGACGTATGACTTATCACGTCATCCCCCGGTCGGTCTCTTTCAGCATGCCATCGTAACAATTTAGCATCTTCTTTACAGGCAAACGACTTCTTCAACTGGGGAATGATGGGGAGATACAATAAAAATTTAGCCATTTTCTTTTTCTTCATGGTCAACTCTGGTTCCGCACCTACCGCAATTCCACCCCGCTTCAACTTGTACCGAGACTCACCACAAACCCGACAACAATCTAGGACCTTGTTCTCTTTATCCCTATACAACATACAACATGCATGAATTTTTTTTCCAATTCCATTCCCATTGGACAAAGAATTCTTTTAGCGGCATACTATCGGTCGGGCAAAAGATTACCTTCAGGAAGCAATTTACAAAACAATTCAAAAGTCTCTGTCATCTCTTTCTCAGTCCACCTGTATTTCGCTTTCAAACTCATCATTCACAAAGTGGCACTCATCACCGAATGCCTTGAACCAGCATACAATGCCGCCCTCTTATCGTTGTGCAAAACTTCTAGTACCTCGGGTTTACTATGAAATTCTCTAGTTACATCCTCAGTTATTTCCTTAAAATTGGCATTCATAAAGAATCATCAGATTCTTTATGAATTACTTCTTCCTCTAAAGACGTGTCAATCTCCCTGTGCCACACCCAAGAGGTGTATCTAGTTTGAAACCCTTGCATGATGAGATGTTCATGTATCTTCTTCCTATCCAAATATACAACGTTAATACAAACCCTACAAGGGCATTGTGCTTGCACCACACCATTCTTCGAAGCTTGTTCAAAAGCAACCACAAGAAATGATTCTATCAACGAGAAGTAATGGGTGATTTTCTCAAGTCCCTACCAATCAATTCAGTTCGATCCATAATCGATTACATATATTAGAGAGGCATTCACAACAAAAAACATTCACATTAACACTCATAATCTAAACTCATATACTCCATTTGTCCCAACCAAATCTGCACGGAATATTTTTTTCACTCAAAGTAGTCGAATTTTGACCAGATATTTGAATACATATATGAACAATAATTTTATTGTATGAGATATGGTTAGATTCGTCGTAACATGTAGTTTCCAAATATCAAATTTTTATGTGTCGTTGTTGTCCGTAACTACACATATTTATAGTCAAACATGTTTAATAGAGACCATGAAAAAGATTTTGTGCAGATTTGGATGAGACAGAGGGAGTACCATAGTTAAAGCAATTGCATGATTTTTTTTAAAAAAATCACGTGAAACTTAGTAATCCAAATTCACTATATTTCCTTACAGTAATGTAATTGATTTGTTCTTATCTTTTTCATTGACAAAGTTTCATTTAGTTAGCCCTTCATGAAGCCCAATCCAAAAATTGTTTTTCCCCAAATGAGATTTTAAAACCAAAAAGTAAAAAAAACGAGCTTCATTTATGTCATCTGACAATGGAACCCACATCTTAAACCCCACACTCTGACAAGAAACAGTTGCGAAATTGGAACAGAGATCCAATTTTTGTTACGGTTGAGGAACGTATTTCTGAACGGGCTTACAATAGTTACGAATCTGGAACAAATCTCGGACCCTCCTTCCGTGTTCAGAAGACATAGAGATAGGCGGCGGTTAGATAGAACAACCTTCTTTGAGACCCAATCCCTTTATGTTTGTATTACGAAGGCGGTTCTTCAAAAGCCGACTTCTCAGTCGGGCCAACTGCCTTCCAAGAATTTGGGCAGCCGGATTACAGACGTTCCGAGTTTGGAAAGTTCTAGGGAAGGCGGTTCCTAAAAAAATATGGAACCGCCTTTGATGAGTGCCTTTAATCAAAGACTCTCCACTACTGTCAGGTAAGAGAATAAGACTAGAGCATGAAGATAAATTTCATACTTATTAAATAGTATAAACGATTAAAAATCAATTAAAAGAAATCATTGTTCCCTATCTCACTATAATGGAAAAATGGGGAGAAGAAAATTGAAAAAAAAGGAGAAAAGAGTAGATTTATTTGCAAACGTATAATGTAATGTAGACGTTCTATTTTGTTGTGTAAAATGCTTGTCTAATGCTGTTTATTTTTTTTCCTTGTGTACCAAAAAGTAAACGTTGAAAAATCTAAAAAAGAAAAACAAAGAAAAGGTTGTTAAAAATCTATTGCCGAGCACTGTTCAGATATAGTCTTTTTCAGATGAAAACATGTTCACATATATAGTCAATTAAGTACCTGATCACATTATTCAACATATTCTATATATAGAGAGAGTAATCTTCATACAGTATATAGCTAGGATTATCCTTAGCCGAAAAGAACTAAACCTAGTATTTTCCGAACCTTCCTTTTTATCACATCTATGTTTAACCATGAATTCCCCTCAATCATCGATTCATTCTCTAGTCACAGAAATCAAGAAAAAACTGTTCTCCATATTAGATCATGAAGATTTTTGTTCATCTGTTTCCCCATCTGCCTATGACACGGCCTGGTTGGCCATGGTTCCGAACCAACGCAATGAGCCAATGTTCAAAAGTTGCCTGAATTGGATATTGGAAAACCAACGTGATGGAGGATTCTGGGGAGAGACTTTCACCGACGGCTATCCGACGATTGACGCTCTCCCTGCGACTCTTGCTTGCTTGATTGCTCTGAAAAATTGGGAGGTTGGGGAAGACAACATAGACAAAGGTACAAGTAATATATAGTTACTCATAATCATTACCATGCATGCATTTAGGTGTCGTAATTATAAAACTAAATGGATGATATTGTTTTGCTTGGTCAAAATCAGAGAGATATTTCTATATAACGATGAGGTTTGGAATTTTTACGCTGTGTTGCATCATGCATGCTATCTTTAAGAAATGTAACTAGAAATGATTTTACGGCATACTTTGATTAATTTAATGAAATAAGTTAAAACTAAAATGAAGCACTGTATCACTATTGAAATCAGCGGAACAACTTAATGCCATGTTGTTTTCGTCTGATATGAAATGGAATAAACTAAACCGATAAAAATTAAATTAAAATAAAGCAAACTAAAAATTAGTAACAACATAACTAATTAAATTGTACTAAACTAAGGTGCCATTAAATTGAAAAGAAGAAGATTTTGGAAGCTTATCAAATGTCCCTATCCTATACTAAAATGAAGAAAGAAGCAAGGCACTTCATAAATGGGAAAATAGTAGTAAATTATCCATCTGCCCGCCAACATCCATTAAGACCTAAGAGATATGACATTAATATAATGAATAGCTAATCAACATTTTTATATTTTAGGTCTCAATTCATTCTCATTCTTTGATCAGATCATTAGTCATTTCTCGCAAGCTGACTATCTACAGTGGCGGAATTGAGGGGGTCGAACTAGCCAACTCAATTCCGGCATTTAAGTGAGTTTTTGCCTTCCCTTAAAGTTCCATCTCCCTGGATGCTTTTGCTTCGTCCCTAATCTTCTCAGAATTTTTTAGAAAAATACGTTTTATTTTTCATCAGTATAGTTCAGACCCCTCAAATACAGTACTCATTCCGCCAGTAGTTATATACTCCCTCTGTCCCCCTATTTGTGTCTCACTTCACATCCCATTCTTTCCTGATTTGGCAAAGAAATTTGAGATGAAATGTCGAATATACCCATCACTTTAATGAAATTTTACAAGTCCAACCTGATTAATTAACATCCTCTTGAACTGTAAAATCAGGCCAAATAAGTTTTAATTAGCCAAAACCTTCAAGATACCCTTCTCCTTCTCTACTAACACCTCTAGATCTTATGTTTTTTCGCCCCTGTATTACCAGTTTTGTTCACTTCATTATTAAATGTTCACATTCAGAGGACAAGCATTATTCACATTTCTACTCACCAAAAATACTACTGCCATTCCATCTCAAGAGAAACACTATAAACAATTCATCAGGAAGCAAAATCCCTCCATTTCTAACATATTTAGTCGGAAAAACTTAGGATATTTTTGGTGGGCGCCGGGGGTCGAAATCAACCTTGTTCGTGATCAGGGCACGGGAAGTAAGGGAGGAGTGGAACGGAAAATCTTTAATGGTTGCCGCTGCTTCTTGTAGTTGTAGGTGGAGAGAGACACTTAATTTGCAAACATGAAATTTGAAAACTGATGACCCTTCCAAATTAAAAGTCAAGTAGGTCAAAATATCCTTTACATTGCTTTTCGGATTAGAATTAAATTTAAAAAATTCCGAACCTTTTTTGTTGGTGAGATACTTAAATAGGCACATATACATGTTTCCACACACATATTTCAATCAATTGTTTTTATCTTTTCGTAATTTATGGCCGTTTTTGGGGTCCATATATACAGGTTTAGCATTTATGAATATGAAGGCAGAGAGCATGCTGAAAGAAAATAATGACAACCTTCCAAAATGGTTCCTCATCGTTTTCCCCGCTATGGTTGAGCTTGCCCTTTCCAAAGGCCTACGTCTTATTGTTCCACAAGGAGGTCCCATGTCCGATGTTATATGCCAGTCACAGCGTTTGGTTCCCGCCATGTAAATTTCTTATTCCTTAATTCAACTGTTATATTTTTGTCCAATGCCACTTCAGTATCGCATTTTAATTGACTAATTCCACTCCTTATTAAGTGAAAATGACATAATTTAATTTTTGGAATCAACTGCATTAATATTTAGTTCTTAATATTTTTTTATGTGTGGAATTTTTTAAATATTTTAAAAATATACATGTTATAATGAATTCGACAATATATCACATGATAATAATCGTGTATATAAAATGATAGAATAAAGTTTTCTAAATTGGATGTCATTTTTATTGGGATGAGGTAGTAAAGAAAGATCCTAATTTTAACTACTTCTTTATTATGCAATATATACCAAATTATATGCATGTATAGGAAAAATAAAATTCAATGTGTCCCTACTTTTAAAATAAGTCTTTTTATTCATTTATTTAAAACTCACCAATGGTGAGAGGGTATTTTATTGGATTCCCCAGACCCGTAAAAAGTGTTACAATGTTCAAACAGAGTGGAAATAGTTCCTTTTGAAACTATCATACACCAAATATAGGCATATCATATCCTCACTATGAATCCTATTCCTTTTGCCTCCTCCCAAGTTAGAAAAAGAATAAGGCAAATCCCATGTCGAGGTAGAAAAATGGCCTTCCACTTTCTTGCCTCCATCCCCTATGGATAAGAAAAGGTGGCCTGCTGTTTTAACCCCTTTGCACACTATTCTCCCTTGAATAATGTAGTTAATTTGCTGATGAAGATGATAGCATTGGCGCTAGTAGTTTTTGTGTTTATTTTTGCTCCTGCATCTCCAAACTTTAAGGCCGAGCCATCTGTGTTTATTTTTGCTTCTTTATGAGGTAGTCTCCAAGCCACTATGCAATTTTGTTTCACCTGAAAAACAAAATTCACAGGAGCTAAAGAGAGCAAAGAGGGAAGTATCTTTTGTTCTTCCCTTGTTTCCATTTTATTCCATGAATTTTTAGAATCATCCATATCATACCTATTATATGAGAACAGATTTGCTCCATATTAGGTTGCACATTATCATATAATCCCTTATTTCTAGTACACCATATGAACCATGTAGTAACAAATGGAAGCAATCTTATAAAATTCTCTTGAGTTTTGGATTTAACTTCCTCATTCCAATAATGGAAGAATCTGTCCTTGAGGTTCTGAAATAACAATTTTCCCACATCAAAGACAACATTCAACCCGTCCCATACTATCTTTGTCCATTCACATCTATTGAATATATGATGCAACTCATCTGAAGCTTTCTTGCATAATAGGCATACAGATGGCAAGTGAAAATTAAAATCCTCAAGTATATCGGGGATTGGAAGCAGCCTGTTTAGTACTCTCCAAATGAAAACACTAATTTTCTTTGGAACAAATTTAGACCATAGATGTATATATGAAGGAACTTGATCTTTTTTTTATGTCTTATAAGATCATAAGCTGATCTTAAAGAAAAAATACGAGTACTTTTAGGCTTCCAAATCAGAACATCTTCATAATTTTCCAAAAGAGGGAAATCTCTAGGTATGGAATCGTGGAAATCAAATGGAAGTCCAGGTTTGATGATGTCAGAGTAGAATTCCCGATTATAGAAGAAATAAGAAATTATAAGGTCATGATAAGGAATTTCTAAATCAAAATCCCAGACATCTATCAAAGGCTTTTTGTTTAACCAATTAGAGTTCCAAAAAGACACTTTGCCCTCTCCTACCTGCAAAATTGTATTAAAATAGGCAATATCATGCACTTCTTTTATTCTTTTCCAAGTTTTAAAGTTTTTAAGGTAGTCTGGGAGTGACCACATGAACACAGTCCATAGGCTACTTCCAGTTTGCATTTTCCACCATAGTTTTAAAGATAAACTCTTGATCACAAAATGCAAATTTTTAACAGTCAGACCATTCTCTAAAACAGGAAAACTTAACTTAGACCAAAATCTCGAAGTTTTCTTTTGGCCAAACTCAGAAGTGCCCCAAAAGAATTTTGCAAATAAGACATGTAGTCTATCAGTAATCCATATTGTAGGTTTAATGACATCTAGAATATGTAAGGGAATTGCAGATAGAACATGTTTTATCAATATTAATCTACCTGGTTAATTCAGCCATTTATTCTGCCACATTAAAATTCTATTAGCCATCTTTTCAAAAATATTCTTAAAGTAGCTATGCTTTGTCCTTCCTGTGAATATAGGACATGCCAGATATTGGAATAGAAAGGAACCAACATCAATACTTATTAAGCTAGAAATAAGGTTACTATGATATGGCTTTGCATGCTTAGACAGAAAAAAAGATTTAGCAAAATTTATTTTTTTTGACTAGTTGCACTTTCATAAACAATAAGAAATTTCCTCAGATTTTGCAAACTGGTTTTGTTAGCTTTTGTAAAAATAACTGTGTCATTAGCAAAAGAAAGATGAGTAATTTTATAGGCTGATTGTGGCAATTTGAAGTAATTAATTTTTGATTGATTGACAGGCAAACTAAGATTTCATGAAAAAGTTTCAGTGAGCAGAATAAACAAGTATGGGGATAGAGAATCCCCTTGCTTAATACCCCTTGAAACTTTAAAGAAGGCAAACAGTTTGCCATTCACAAGAACTGAAAAATTAGTAGATGCTATATTGTTCATGTTATTCTTAACTATTAAGCCATGAAATCCCATTTTTAGAAGCATTGTGTTCAAAAAAGACCATAACACCCTATCAAAAGCTTTCACCATATCCAATTTGAACATTACATTGTAACCTCCTGAATTGTTATTTAAAAAATTGACCATTTCTTGCACTAACAAAACATGTCAGCCAATTCTCTGCCTTGAACAAAAGCAGATTGTTCAGGAGAGATGAGACTAGCCATTATAGGTTTAAGTCTCTGAGTATACACTCTTGAAAAAAAATTATTTAAAAAATTTGAGAAACTTATTGACCTATAATCAATGAAAGTAGAACAAACTTGTTTCTTTGGTATTAAAACAATGAAAGCAGCATCTATTGCTCTAGGATAGGAACACCATAAAGGAATTCAAATATTGCATCTTTAAGATCATCATCAATGATATCCCAGCATCCAGTGTAGAATTTATCTGGGAATCCATCTGGTCCAGGAGCTGCATTTCCATCCATTCCGAAAACCCGTTTCTTGTTGTCTTCTATGACTTTTAAAATAAGTCATACTCCACCAAACATGCTTCCTTTGTTTCTCAATTAGTGTCACCATAGATTTAGGTGCTTGAATTTAGGTGAAGAAAATGAGTAAATGAAATAGAATATAGAAAAAGTAGAATGAGTGAACGAAATTGAAAAAATCTTGCCAAAAATATAAAGTGCGTCAATATTTTTTTAAAAAAAAATTTCAAATAGACAAGTGTGCCACTAATAAAAGAAATGGAGGAATCTTTTTAGTCATCTACACTAGGTTATTGATCCACGCAGAGGAGGAGGGACATGGGGCTCCAGCCCCTGCTAGCAAATTGTCACGGACTTAAGTTTTAAAAATTACCCTTCAGTCTCTTCCGATATATTTTAAGAGAACTAATTTTAAAAAAACTATCCTTCAATCCCATATTGAATATTATCATATTTTTATTAAATATTATTTTATACGAAATTAACTAACTAACTAACCCGCCAGAATTTTTTTAAACTCCATCCCAGTACCCACGTATGTGCTGTACGAATGGAGGTTTAAGTCACGTAAACTAAACAAACTCGACCAAAAATGTGATGTCTTTTCCTCTTATATATTTTGAAGAGTGGGTCTCGAAAGACGGCCTGTAAATAAACTTATGGAAAGTCTACTTATTTTTTACCTTATAAGTTTAGACACTGCATTTGTTAAATTACATACGAAATGTAGAAACTTAAAAAAAATTAACATTATACACTTTTATATTTTCACATTTAAATACACATTATTACTTGTTTAAACTTTTAAAATACAATATTTAAATTTTATTTAAAAAATACAAGATTTAAGATAAAATGTATAATGGACTGTACATGAGTTTAAGGAAATACCTCCTTAATTTCCTAAGACTTTCTCTATTTTGAAAATACTTTCCGACTTGCTAGCTAATGCCATGCATACATTTTTCAGGGATCCATATGTCCAAGATGATGAATTGTGGCAATATAATTCACCAACGTTGTCTAATCTGGAGTGTTTCTGCTGCTTTCCTCCTTGGTACCATGAACACATAGTGAATCAATTGAGTGAAGATGGTTCGCTATTCCAGTCGCCTTCCGCCACAGCAAAAGCGTTCATCCTCACCGGAGATACCAGGTGCCTCAACTACCTCAACTCCCTCGTTCACGCATGTCCAAACGGAGGTACTCAATTAAACGTTTCATTGCTTTAATTGGAGCATAAATTATTCCCTACATCAAAATACCGTATTTATTGTATCCCCTGCATATACTATTTAAATTCAAACACATAATTATATATATATATATATATATATAATATTTATATATAGGACGGACAGTAAATACTGTATTCTTGTGATAGCGTATACGAATTGGCTTTGGAGACCCCTGTCAACGTTGAGTTGAATTGTTTCACTGACCTGAGTTATAAGCTGCTATACTTATAAACTTTATATATATATATATGATAAATTGTTTAAAAGTAAATTATCTTTAAAAGTGGAAAGTAAACAAGAGGAACATTTTATATTTAACGTGATAACTTGTGTGCAACGCAGTGCCTGCAAAATACCCCGTGGATGTAGAACTGATCAAACTTTCCATGGTTGATCACGTACAACGTTTGGGATTGGCTGAGCATTTCACTCAAGAGATTCACAACATTTTGAAACAAATTTACAGGTAATTCATGTAGTAACCTTCCGCAACTGTAAAAATGTAATTGCGTGCTTGTATTGATAATAGAAAACCCCTATATATAGGGAAAATACAAGACCAAAAACCAACAGAAAAAATGTAAAATCTAAATAACTAATTCCTATATGGAAAAGGAAAAGGAAAAGATGTTAACTAGTTAACTATGGAAAATTATTCTAATCTAAGAATATTTATCTAAGCCTAATAGGAAAAGAATATTAATTACAAAATATCCTCAATACTCCTCCTCAAGTTGGAACGTGTGAGTCGAAAACGCCCAACTTGCGAAATAGTAGCTGAAACTAATGATGTCCAAGTGGCCTAGTAAATATTTTTTTTGGTTGATTGGAGGTGCCGATATGATGAGTGACAACCTCACCATATTGAACAAGATCTCGAACAAAATGACAATAAATTTAAATATGCTTTGTTCACTCATGGAAGACGGGATGAGCAGTAGTATGAATGACATCTTGACTGTTACAAAATAAGCTCATAGGAGAAGAATGATCAATACTAAGCGAACGAAGAAGAGACTTAAGCCATATTAATTCACAACAAACCACAACCATAGCATGGTATTCTGCTTCTGTTAAGAAGCGAGATACCATAGGGTGTTTCTTAGTCTTCCAAGAAATTGAAGATTCACCAAGCATCACAAAATATCCAGATAGAGATCGTCGGGTAATAGGATATGATGCCCAGTTCGAATCATAGTAAACAATTAACTGTAAAGAACTCTTAACAGAAAGAAATAATTCTGACCCGAATGATGTTTTAAGTAGTGAAGAACACGCAAAGCTGCGTGCCAATGCGCCAAGCGTGGTTCTTGCATAAATTTTGCAAGTGTATGAACCTAATAACTTGACTCAGGTCGAGTGATGGTGAGATAAATCAGTCTCCCAATCAAACGACGATAACACGCAGGATCCTGAAACCGGGGACCAGTTGCACGTGCGAGATCATGCCGCTGTTCCATGGGAAAGTCAGTTAGCTTGACTGCTAACAAACTAGTATTAGATAAAAATGTCAAGAACGTATTTTCTTTGAGAAAGAAACATTCCATCTGGATTCCGAGCGACTCAATTCCAAGAAAGTACCTAAGAGGACCAAGATCCTTCATATGGAAGCAAGAACTCAAGTATATCTTGAACTCACTCATAAGAGAAGGTGATGTGCTAGCAATAATTAAATTATCAACGTAAACCAGGACATGTAACTCCTGGGAATCATGAGTAAAAGAGAACAATGAATAATTTGCTTTAAACCAAATAACTCAAGGGCCTTTGTCAATTTCGAGAACCAATTACTTGGAGCTCGGCGAAGACTATATAAAGATTTCTGAAGCTTGCAAACAATACCAGAGGCAGGTAAATGATAATCCGGAAGGGGACGCATAAATACCTCCTCCTCAAGATCACCATGTAGAAATTATAAACATCTTTTGATGAATGTCGCACCCTTTAATCACCGAAACATCAAGAAATATGCCAACAAAACTTAAATTTGCAACATGAGCAAAGGTTTCGGTAAAGTCATTACTTTCAATCTAACGATTACCCAAAACAACAAGTTGAGCTTTATAACGCTCGATGGAGCCATCATAATTATATTTCATGCGAAAAACCCACTTACAGCCAATAGCATATTTGCCAGGTAGGAGAGGAGACATAACCCAAGTATGGTTGTGCTCAAGCGCATCAATTTCTTCCACCATTGGTACTTGCCAGTGCGCGAAGCGAGAAGCATCTGCATAAGAAAAAGGATTTGTACTAGAAGTCACCGCACCTAAAAATCTAGAATACGAAATCGAGAAGTTATCATAGGAAATGTAATCGGCAACATGATAAATAATACTTGAGAACAGTGACGAAGACATAGAGGGTGAAACAGCAGTGGAGGGTTATGGGAGATGACTGAACAAACATAGTCTTAAAGATAGGCAGGTGGACGACGAACACGCGAGCTCTGTCAAGTGCTGGCTCCGACTCAGGTTCAAAAACCATCTCGTCGGAGCTAGCAGGATTCGGCGGCAAGGCCTCAAGGGAGGCTGAACTTGACCTCTCGACGGGCGTTACAATGGGGATGTCAGGTGAAGGAGGCGCAGTCAGATCGGGAGCGGATGACAGCGGTAGCTCCAGTGGTGGAGTCGAAGCAGCAGGCGGTGGCAGTAGGTCATCGGCCGGCATGACTGGGGTAAGCGGCATGGAGGCGACGGTCAAGTCAGCGGCGGGTGGCTCGGTAGAAAGCAGAGTGATGACTTCATAGCTTTTGGATGGCGGAAAAATATCATTATTGGATGTTGTAAAAGGAATGTCTGATGTAGGTTCAGGATTTGAATCTGGAACTGTAGAGTATGGAAAATGATCTTCATTAAAAACGACATCACGACTATCAAACAATGTTTGAGAGTCAAGATAAAAAACACGCCATGCCTTCTTTCCTACAGAGTAACCCAGAAAAATACAACGGCAACTGCGAGATGCAAATTTATCATGGCGGTGAGGCACTTGAGAATCAAAGCATAAGCATCCAAAAACTTTGAGAAGAGCAAAATATGGTTCTCGTTCATGTAGTAATTGGTAAGGAGTTTTTCCTTCCAACAAAGGTGTAGGAGTACGATTGATCAGATAAGCAGTTATCAAGACGTATTCTCCCCAAAAATCAATGGAAAGATTTACCTGAAAGTGAAGAGCTCGAGCAACATTGAAAAGATGCCGATGCTTTCTTTCAACACGACCATTCTGCTAAGGTGTATCAACAGATGAAGTTTCAAACATAATTCTTGATTCAGCAAAGTAAGACCAGAGTGGTAAAAATTCTGTGCCGTTGTCCGCTCGTACTTAGTATATATGTCGCCTAAATTGACGAAGAATAAGAGCACAAAATTCCTTAAATTTGGTAGCAACCTCAAATTTTGTAACAAGAAGATGAACCTAGACAGCCTAAGAGTAGTCATCAACTATGGTTAAAAAATAAAATGCTCCACTAGTGGAGAGGGAATTATAAGGACCCCGAACATTAACTCAAAAGGACGAGTAGTTTTATTTAAATTTAAAGGAAAACTATTCCTAGATTGTTTTGCTCGATGACAGATTAAGTAGGGAACGATATTATTAAAATCCAAATGACTATCTTTAATAAAGGAAATAGAAAATAACTCCGATGCGGAAGGATGTCCAAATCGTTGATGCCAAAGACTTGCAGAAACAGAGGACCTGGAGACAGTAGAGACTACTAGTGCGCGTGATGGAGAGGTAGAATCTTCAAGGCATAATCTTTAAACTTACGCAACCAATAAACACCGCCCAATTGTTCACCCGCGTCAATCACTGTCCTCGAGCTGACGTCCTGGAGTAAGCATAATTTTTCGGTAAACACAGCTAGACAATTTAGAGTAGCAAGTAACTTAGCATAAGATAATAAATTGTAACGTGATTCAGGGATAACCAAACCATGTGGCAAGGTATGTCCAAGATGTAGAGTGCCTTGGTAGACTACAGTAGATATGGTTCCATCATGCAAAATAACATCAATAGATTCAACATGGATAATATCATGCAGAAACTCCTTATCACCAGTCATATGATAAAAAGCACCAGAGTAAATGATCCAAGGTAAAGAAGACTTACCTGACTTTGTGTCAGTGGTATTTAGTTTAGAAATCAAATTCAAAACTAAATTCCATTGGGTATTCGAAAGATTGTGTCCTAATACTGATCGATCAAGACTGATTGGCGCAGAACCAGAAGAAGCAGGGGCGGCGGCATCGATTGTCCGATTTGCTGGCTTCCGCGACTGCTATTGACGACCTGCTCCACAATTCTCCGTGTACCAAACTGGGGAGCCGTGAATTTTAAAGCAAGTATTAACATCATGTCCTTTACGTCCAAAGTAGGTGCAAACTAGATTCTTGCGATCAATTTGGCTTTGGGACATATTGACACTTGATTGGTCATATCGTGCTGGCGCAGCAAATGCTATAGAGTCCATTTGAGAATCAAGAGATCGTACTATGGTCTTGTGACGCTCCTCGTGAACTTCAAGGGCATAGATGCGACTAAAAGACGACAATGGGTCTTGAGAGATGATATTTGAACAAAGAGTGTTGTAGCTATCATCCAATCCCATGAGAAAGTGGTGTATGACATCATTATCATGATTAGTGACAGCGTTGGCAACCCATAAACAACATTGACATGTACAAGTTTTGCAGGAACAAGAACGAGGTGGTAGATGTTGGTTTAACTCATTCCACAATATTTGGCATTTGCAAAAATAATTAGCAATTTGTTTTCCGTTCTGGCGGCAGTTTGCAAGATCAGAACGAATCTGCATAAGTCTAGGACCATTCCCAATAGAAAAACGCTAACCAAGATCATCCCATATCTGCTTAGATGTGTCATGGTAAATGATGGATAACCGAAGAGATGGCTCAATGGTCTGGAGGATCCATCCAACAAGAGTAAATTTAACGACAAACCAAGTTTCATGGTCAGGAGAATCAATATCCGGGCGAGCAATTGTTCCATCCAAAACCCCCAACTTATGCCTTCCATGGAAAACGTTGCGGAGAGCTAAGGCACATTCACGGTAATTATCACCCTTTAGAATAACCGAAGATACTAGCAGAGTGGGGTTACCTTTAGTATGAAGAAAAAATGGAGATATCGATAATGGCGCATGAGCATTAACTTAGGCGCTAAAATCGATGGCAGCTTGTGCGGTTGTGATGTCTTCAGCGGCTCCGGAGCTGGCAGCGGCGAACTGGAGGTCGGTGGCAGCAATTTCAGCAACCTGCGCGGCTTGGAGGTCTTCCTCAGTCATTGGCGGATTGAAAGCGCCGGACTGCACAGTTTCATCAGTAATTGTTGGGTAATCAGCGTCAACCATTTGATCGGCGGAAGTGGAAGTGGAAGTGGAAGTGGAAGTGGAATCTAAGATTATATTATATTTCAGGGTTTAATGGTTTTCAAGATTTTACCTCTGATATCATGTAAAAACATAATTGCGTGCTTGTATTGATAATAGAAGTCTCCTAGGGCAAATACAAGACCAAAGACCAACAAGAAAAGTTAAAATCTAACTAAATAATTCCTATATGGAAAAGGAAAAGGAAAAGATGTTGACTAGTAAACTATGGAAAATGATTCTAACCTAAGAATATTTACCTAAACTTAATATGAAAAAAAAATATTGATTACAAAATATCCTCAATAGCAATATTTAAATTAAAAGGTATAATTTTTAAGTTAAACAATAAAGAGATTGCTCTATAACTTTTTTTTAAAAAAAATACTGTTGCATTCAGGAGATTTTCAGGGTCAGGTGATAGGCCAAATTTCGGGTCCGATCATGAACCGTGCATATTCAAAACAAATTAAAGGAGAATTAGTTGCCTAATCACAAATCATTTATTTTAATTAATAGCATTTGCAGGTTTTAATTTGGCAAATATTTATGAAAGACCATCTTATCATAGACATATAGAAAGACGGAGTTAAATTAGAAATATAAAAACGTAAAAAAGTTTTAGTTGCAATATTAAAAATTTATTATTTAACGTGTACATAGTAGTTATAAATTTATGATTCGATTAATTCAATCTGAAATTTTTTATCTTAATTTTTTTAATTTGTAATTTAAACTTTGGTCTTTGCATAACTTATGAAAATACCGTCTTTCAAGAGACGAACTCTTCTAATTTTCATTCAATTTATTGATGAATATTTTAGAAAAACTCTAAGCTGTCAAGATCTGGAGGAGCCAACGGAAACACATCTTCTACCAACCAAACTGTACAAGGATGCATTACGATTTCGTCTATTACGGATGCAAGGATATTCTGTACAACCAAGTATAATATTATTTAATTTCATAAATACATAATTAATTACTATCATATATCTATTTTCTTTGCCTCATTTTTAATACGAAAAATGAAATGATGGATCCTTCAATTTTTGCAGGTTCTTTTTGCTGGTTTTTACACCATCCAAACTTGATGGAGAATATAGAAAAGAATTATGTAAAATACGCCAGCTTGTTATATGTTGTTTATAGAGCCACACACCTCATGTTCAATGGCGAATTTGATGCGGCAGAGGCGAAATTGTTTTCTAGAAAATTGCTTGAGAAATCAATGAGTATAACCAACAAAAATAATGTCAAAAAAGAAAGCAATGTTATCCCTCCTGGTCTCCAAAAAGTTGTAAGTATTCTGTTAAGATTGCATATTTTTAACTCGTATTCGTATAGAGGTGTTATTTCTGATTCACTGATCGAGTGATTCTTTATCTCAGTAAATTGAATTGTCGGTTCGGAAACAACATCACTATTTTCATATATTTTTGATGAATTTGATCAAATCAATATTATATTATACGCATGTATATGTTTCATGATTGTGAGGTCAATAAGGTGGGGTTGATCAAATTGTCTCGGTAAAATGAATTGATTGATAGGTGGATTGAATTATCTCAATAAATTAAGTTGTCGGTTCAGAAACTGCATCACTATTTTCATATGTTCGTTTTGATGATATATATATGCGTGTTCAGATTGAGCAGGAGTTGGCACATCCATGGATTGCTCGACTAGATCACCTTGATCATAGAATGTGGATTGAAGAAACTAAAAACAACTCACTAAGGATGGGCAATGCTTCATTTTACAGGTTTATTTTATCACTCACTTTTACTTTGTAGATATATCAACAAAAGTATACTGTACCTTGAGGATATCTTCTGCATTGTATTCCCAGTAGTATAAATTGATTATACTACAAACAAGTTAAATCCCACAAAACACGCACCATGGTTTGCTTTTAAATTTTAAAATATAGAAAAATTTGATTATAAATGGGAATAGTACTACGGTATAATTATTGATATATCAATTACTCCCCTTTATTTCCTCGTATATATCGTAAATATCTCTCTATAAACATTATAGAATATTGAATGGAAGCAATGAGAAGCTAATGCAACTTGCTTGTGAGAACTACAAGTATCGCCAATCAACTTATGCCAACGAACTGGAGCAACTTAAGAGGTACGGAGGACTCATTTAGTACCTGATATTGAAATTTTGTTTTTAGTAAATCCCAGCGACTAATTATTATGAATATCATAGACTTAAGAAACTATAGTTTTTTATTTTAAAAAAACAGACGAATAGGATATTTTGCTCTAAATTTGTAATTCTAACATTAGTTTTTTTTACATAGAAGGAGTCTACCATCTAAAAAAAGTTACATCCTCTGTGCCATAATTAGAGGCTCAATTATATTTTAAAAAATAGGTTAACAAATTAAATTTAAAGTATGAGACCACATTCTATTGTTAAAGGTGTAAAAGTAACAAGTAGTATATTTTTTTGAAATTGAATTCATTTACTGTGCAGATAATCATATCTGCACATTGATTTTTTTAATAAAAAATGAATACACATATTCCTATATTGATAATATTTTTTATTATAATTGTATACTGTTTCCGTTCTTCAAATTTAGAAAAATTGATTTCGATGATTCATATATATATATATATATATATATATATATATTTACAAATTAAAATGTATGGAGAAAATTAAACGGGAAAGGTGAAAAAATTAATAAGTTAGT
Source organism: Rubia tinctorum (assembly GCA_032355605.1). Lineage (NCBI taxonomy): Eukaryota > Viridiplantae > Streptophyta > Magnoliopsida > Gentianales > Rubiaceae > Rubia > Rubia tinctorum. Next base: position 9,478 of record JAULKM010106252.1, on the reverse strand, counting down.
GCAATGGTTGACATTATACCACAAAAGAAGTACTATAATAATTTTTTTAAAATAAAATAAATAGAATTTGTGTGAAATCTAAGAGAATGAAAATAAATGAAACTATAATGAAACACGTGCTGGACGGATTAACGTTAGACTGCATATGAAGCAGATGGTCAAAGGATTCAGGGTTAGCCGATATTGGATTTGGACGTGAAAAGACCATGTATTCATATTTCGTAATGGCGGCTAGCACTTGTCTACCTCACAATTCAATTGTGAGAATTCTTGGTGCCAAAATTGCTGTTCTCGTTACCATTGCCGATGACTTTTATGATGTGGAAGCTCATTTCACCCAATTGGAGGTCTTGACTGATGCCGTGCAAAGGTATTTGATATGTTCTGTCCCAAATTAAATTGTACACAAACATCTTTCAAATATGTTTAAATATATGTAAGTATGTATAAATGATAATTTTATCGTGTGTGATTTGTTAGATTCATCGGGATAGCTAGTTTCTAAATATTAACTTTTTATGTGTCGTTACTGCTCGCAAATAATAAATATATTAACAATTATACATGTTTTATGGAGATCATGAAAAGTTCCATGTGCAGTCTGACTGAGGTAGAGGGAGTAATTGGATTAGTTTTGAAGTCGATTTTTACACAAATTGTAAAATAATTATACTTTGTTTCTATGTATATGGCACCATAGATTAAAGAATTTAGATTTAAGAATTTAAATTTAGAAAGTAAAACGTTATTTAAATGGATGATATTAAAGAATTTTGGTTTAAAAAAAACAATGTCATATGAAGATAAACATACCCGCATGCCTATGCAGCACTAAGTTTAGTAAATGTAACATCAGTTACTACAAAAGCACCGATTAATTTTTATGTTTACAAATCCGCGCAACCCTACTTTAAGTACGTACAAATTTCCTTACAGATGGAATGGTGAAAATTTGAAAGGCCACAGTAAGACGATCTTCGATGCCCTAGATGATCTTGTTCAAACAACTTCATCGTCCTACAATCATTGTCAACAAGAGAGAGCCAATTTCTTGGAAGTTTTCAAAAACATAGTAAGGCCAATACTTTATAACTCTTTCCGTCTCATTTCAAACTGTCCAACTTATCGATATATCGTTGATATTATCCAAATTTATACAGAATTTAACCATCTGTGTCTAATTCGGCCGTTCATGGCAGTGGAAGGAAACATTTCATACCTGGATGGTAGAAAAAATATGGAGCACGACAGGTTACCGGCCATCGATCCATGAATATCTAGACGTAGGAATGATATCAACTGCAGCACACACCATTGCTCTTCCATCTTCATGTTTCTTAGGTCCGAATTCAACAGTGTCGGAAAATCACAGACCAGGAAACTATAGTGATATCACCAAGTTGCTCATGGCCGTAGCAAGGTTGTTGAATGATACTCAAAGCTACCAAGTAAATAACCTTCTCTCCTTCCTATTTTTGTCACTCACTTGAAGAATGAATGCTACTAGCTAGCTAATGTTTTTTTTGAGAAAAAAATGGGGATGATTCAGGTTATAAGCTAAACACTTTGTTAAATTTCAAGGTATTTTGAGTTTCCATCTTAAAACCAATTGGCACTAAGTGGAGGTTACTCAAGATCTTATTTATTAGTTATTATTCTCATAAGGAACTGATGTGGGATATATCTTTCAACCTATTTTAACTTATTGGTAAAATGCTTTAAAAACAACTTATTTCAAAAACATATGTTATTTTTGAAGAAAAAGTAGAAGTTGGTTTCCTCGGCTTATAAAATAAGCCGGCTTTGCCTATGAACACAGGTTCGTTAAAAACATCCTCGTTTTTTCCGTCCTAACAAGTCTGTTTAACTTTATCTAAGTTCCAAACTGATGTTTATTTAGTAACTCTTTTCGTTACACCCTAAACAATCTGAACTAGGAACTAGGTCAATCAGTTGTTTCAACATCCAATTTAATGTTTGAATCTAGAAATTCAAGGGCTTATAGAATGTTTTGAAGTCATTCTTGATTTTCATTATTTTTTTCTTGGATCAGAAAGAACAAGTAGAAGGGAAAATGAACATGGTGTTGCTCCACCAAGAGGAAAACCCAGAGCTTCAAATTCATGATTCAATTGCATATGTGAGAGGCATTGTGGATGAAAAGACCAGAAAACTTCTACAAATTGTTCTAACTAATCACAATAACATGCCAAATGACAAGGCCTTCATGAATCTTCATCTCTCTTGCATGAAGGTTTTCTACATGCTTTTCAACACATCCAACCTTTTCGATACAAAAGAAGACCTAATGGATGATATCAAGAGAGCCATTTATATTCCTCCTCATCATGGCCACCGGAATCCGGTGAGCATTCAGGCCAACCCGGCCCCAACCCTAAATCCGGGGCCAGTTTTCTGGAGAGAGAAAGAAAGCTTCAAACCTTCAAAGCCAATGGTTAAGGTAGGGTTTAAGAAGGTGGCACCAAACGAATTCAAGGCTAATGCTGGTGGATCAAGAGTGCCTGCAGGTGTCCTACTTAAATTTTGATTTCGTTAATTTGGATCATTTGTCATAATTAATTAAAAGAAAACTTCGTGTGATTTTGTGTGAATTTTATAAAGAATGATATTTGTGATATAGATATCTGAACTAGTAATTGATTTGTGGCAATTTGTAATCTATCAATGGTCTTATCTTCGTCGTATTTTTTCTCCATTGCCGATATTATCAGGATGCATTTTCATCAGAGCCATGATCTAGAAAAGAAAATCATCAGCAATTCAATTGAGTCAATAAAGGGGAGAATCACATAAAACTCTATTCGCACCAATCATGCATTAATGTTTGAGAACAGACTGAAGAAGTTATATTAGTTATCAGCATCATCACACACGACAACAGAAAATGCCTGCAAGGACACTTATATAGTGACGTTTTTATAAGAAGTGTCCTAATAAATGTATATTATGAGGCTTTTAAATTAAACGCTCTAATATTATATGACCCAATATATATATGTAATTAGGACATTACAAAAACGGTCCAATATAAAAATTTAAGGACATATATAGGTGTCATAATAGATAGATCAACAGGACTCTTCAATCGGGTACGGGTGAGACCCAATCAGTTCAGGTATAATTCGAAAGATTGTTTTGTCTTTGGTTATCGAGTCTTGATCAGGTGTGTTCGGGTTCGGGTTTGGGTGTCATTCGGTAGTGTTGAAAAATATTCGATCGGGCCTGGTTTGGTTTTGGTTGTTTCAATTTCGATATAATTCGGGTATCAATTTTTTGAATCGGGTTCGGATCAAATTTGGTTCAGGTTGTTTCATTTTCATGTACAATTCAGTTTTACATTTTTTTAATCGGGTTCAAATCAGGTTTGGTTTGAGTTAGTTTGATTTTATAAAAATACGTGCTGATTTTTTCTTAATTAGGTGAAATATTAGTATATTACCAATAAATCTCTTAAGAACTATTTGACTTTACATAAATAATCTTGACTCATTTTATATAGAATTAAATGTCCCATATTTTACTAATTATAAATTATGAGTCCTGTGACTTAATACTAATTAGTTATATATTTTCATAAACGTTGACATATATATACATATAAATATACATATACATATATATATATATATATATATTCAACTGTGGATTTTTAATAAAATAATTATTCTCATTTATTTTCTTAAGTGTGTCTTACTACTTTATTTAGTTATATTCCGTTATAACTAATTTGATAAATATGCATATTTGAGTTCTATAAGATTTCTTTACGATAGAACTATTTGATTTCTAAAAGCACTCTACACAATACAATGATATAAGCACTTATAAGATACATTGTACACCCAACCTAAAAAAAAGAAATTGTGTAACTAGTAGACTTCATTAATAATGATGAATAAAACAAAAGCTCTTTAGTAACTTGTATAAATCTTTTTATTTTATAGTTCTAGTTAATTGCTTGTATCTTCTTATAATTGAGTTTATTTGTTTCAGGAAAGGCAGCCTGAAATGTTGCTTATATCGTCTTATAATTGAGCTTATATCCTTATGGACAATTCACAATGATTTTTACCTTAAATGTTATATATTTTTTTATAAAATTTAAATATTGTATTTTAAAAGTTAAAACAAGTAATAATATGTATTTGAATGTAAAAATATAAAATATAAAAAATTACTTTTAAATTTTCAAAATTTAGTACTCCCTCTGTCCCAACTGAACACTTTTGCTTTTTGAACACAGTTCTCTATCAAAATTTAATCACATATTTGAATAAATATATGAACAAAATATTATCGCATATGATATTGTTCAATTCGTCATAACAAATAATTTCTAAATATCAATTTTTTATTTGCCGTTATTATACGTAGATAAACATTTTAACGGTCAAACATGTCTCTTGAACGGCATGCAAAAAGCAAGAGTGCAACTCTAGCTGGGACGGAGAGAGTATGTAATTTAACAAGTGCAGTGTATAAGATAAAAAATAAGTAGTCTGTCCATTAATTTATGGACAGACCGCCTATCACGAGACCCACTCTATTTTAAATGTCCATGATGATTTATTTTATTCAAACATTAATTATCTTTTAAGTTCATAATTATGTTAAAAGACTTGATTATTATATACGTTCCTACATAATAAAGTTGAGTTTTATTAATTAACTGTTTGTAGACTTTATAAATATTATTGTATGTCGATTGATAAACATCAAATCACCCATTAATTACATTAATTATTAAATGACCCTGTTTAATAGTTAGTAATAGGTTTAAAACAAGACTTTATGTTATAAAATACTCCATATTATTTCATACAAACATTAAATATTTTATTATTTTATTTAAAGAGTCCGTCTCTTGAAAGACGGTCTTTCTATAAATTATGGAAAAATCAATGTTTAAACAGTAAATTAGAAAAAATGAAGATAGAATTTTCGGGTTACATTAATCAGGTCATAAATTTTATAACTACTGCACGTTGTATAATAAAATTTTAATATCGCAACTAAAATATTTTACTTTTTTATTATTCTAATTAAATCCCATTTTTCATAACCCTATGAAAAGACGGTCTTTTCCGAAACTTTACCAATATTAAATATTACATAACTAGAAACCAATTTATTAGTAATCTATTTATGAAAAAAAGAAGTAAAACCAAAGCATATCCGTGATCAGTTAATCACTACCTATTTTATTTACCTAACATAGAAAACAATTACAAACCAAACAAACCATCCTTGTAATTATACTTATTATTTACCATATTATTGAGTCATATGGAATATTAATTACACGATGTACTTTTAATATATGGAATAATGAATATTATTGATCAATATTATTTATTAGTCATATGGAATATTATTGTCCATTGAGTCATATTAGTATATTACACGCTGAACTTATCTCTATCAATAATATTGACCATATTCAACAGTAACATATATTTAGAGGGGGAAAAGCATATCAGACATCAGAGACACAGAGTCGAAGACTTCTCACTTCTTTTTCTTCTCTTTATCAACAGATAAAACTTAACCCATCAGAATTAGCCGATTAGAAAAAAGAGGGAGAAGAATCATATCAATTTCAATCCATTTATAGTATTTTTGCACGGAAAGAAATCGCACAAACACGGCTCTTGGCGTCCAAAGTTTTGTTCCCGCTCAATTTTACATTGAAAAATAAGATTTTGGCACCCAAAGTCATGGTAATCCATAGCAATCATCTCCGAATCCGATGGAATTTAGCCCCATATCTACAACTAATCTCGTATCTGAAGAAATATATATCTCATGTTTCATCCAGTAGAGTATTCAGTTCAGATTATTCAACATTCCTTTAAGGCAAATAAGTTTGAAAGAGAGGTGTTATGAATTAGTTCATCAATTGAAGAGGTAATTTTCAATATTCATTCTTTGTTTATATTGTATGAGATGGCGAATAGATGAAGATAGTTTAATCTGCTTAAATTGTTTTGATTTTGCTGAAACTAAGTTATGTTCTATTATTCAGTTTGAAATGAACCTCTTTTGAACCCTAACACATATACTTACTGGTTATTGAAAATTTGTTTTCTTGGTTATGTTTATATGCATTTGTTGTGCAAAAGTGAGTAGTTTGGTTAATAACCTGGAATGATATTGTGTTAATAACCAGGAATAGATAGGCAAACTATATTAAGAATGATACTAGGTGATTCTTGGCTTATTTTCAGTTTTGTTGGAGCTTCAACTTTTCATTTTTGTCGATCTTGACTGTGACTTTATCTTTCTACAGAATTATGAGCTCATCAAATGATGAAAATGATGAGATAATGGATGCAATCATAGGACTCAGAGCTTATGAAAATGAGGTTCCATCTATTGAGGCGAGATCTGATGGAAATGAGGTTCCATCTACTATGGTGGGATCTGTGGGAGCATGGGTTGGTCGCAGGAGTACAGTTTGGAAGGAATTTATTCAAACCAGTAGAGCCGATAGTCAGGATGGATATTTGAGAATTCAATGCAAGCATTGTAAGGTGGGATCAATCATTGCGGAATCCAGTAGAGGGACTACTAATCATACGAATCACCTTGAAAAATGTGCAGCGTATCAAGCTCATCGACAGACTTTGAAGAAAGGAGGAGATCAGGTAAGTTTTTTTGATCAAAATATTTACCGAGACTTAGTAGCAAAATAAATTATCAAACATGGTTATTCTTATTCCTGGGTTGAACATGAAGGAAATAGAGAGATTCATGAGTACTTGAATGATAAGGTTAAATGTATCAGTCAAAATACTGCAAAAGCAGATTGCATGAAGCTTTATAATACTCGGAAAAATCTCCTTAAAGGCATTCTCAAGCGTGCACCAGGTCGTATAAGTATATCTAGTGATTTATGGACTTCTTGCCTAAGTGAAAAGTATTTGTGTTTGACTGCTCATTTTGTTGATGAGAATTGGAAATTGAATAGCAAAGTTTTGAGCTTCTGCCATATCCCACCACCACATTCTGGACTAGAAATTTATAACGTTGTAATAAAATTAGTTAAAGATTGGGGCATAGATGATAAGATTGTTTCCTTGACATTGGATAATGCTTCTAGTAATGATAGAATGCAAAGTCACATGAGGGTGAGGCTTAAAGATTGGGGATTCTTGTTGAATGAGGGTAATTACTTTCATGTTAGATGTGCAGCTCATGTGGTAATTCTTATTGTTAAGGATGGACTTAAGGTCATTGAGAATGTTGTGGTAAAATTAGGGAGAGTGTGAAACATGTCAAGGGCTCCGAAGCAAGGAAATTTTCATTTCAAAAAGTTGTGGACTTGTGTAGAATACGAGAGACTAAGTCACTATGGTTGGATGTTGCTACTACATGGAACTCTACGTACATGATGCTTGATAGGGCTCTTTTGTATAGAGATGCTTTTGATAATTTGTACACTGAAGATGTGACATATAAACAATGTCCAGAACCTCATGAGTGGGATATGGTTGCAAAAATTCGAGATGCTTTGGAACCATTTAATGTTATTACTGAGTTATTTTCTAGCAGTGACTATCCTACGGTAAATTTATACTTTGAGAATGTATGGAATATTGCTATATTGTTAAAGGACTTGGTTCAAAGTGAAGATGGGGTTTTGAGAAGAATGGCAGTAGAGATGCAAAGTAAATTTGATAAATATTGGGATGAAAGTGAAGAAGATAATTATTGCACCTTATTTGCTTTTTGCAATAATTATTGACCCTCGGTGTAAACTTGATTTTCTCAAGTATTGTTATAAGAAGTTGTTTGACGGTGATGAGTTGAAAGCATCGAGAAAACTGAGTGACATATCTCTGAAATTGGTGATGCTCTTTAATGAGTATTCTCCAAGGTCGCCAAATAGAATGTTTTCTCCCTAAAAAACTCAAAGCAAATCCAACACTAAGGGGACTGAAAAACGCAAGCACAAGTGTGACTATTCCGCAGTAAGTTTGTTGGTTTTAAAATAAATTATGACTAATCAGTTAACTTATTTTTTAGGTAACTAATATTTTATTTTGAATTTTATTGCTTTGTTGTATTTTAAAGTACTTTAGATAGTTTATAATTTGTAACTTTATTTTCTTCGTAGGAATTTGATGTGGATGAGATGGATACTTTTAATGAAAAGACAAAGTTGCAAACTTATTTAGATGAATCTAGAGTTCCCATGAGTAGTGAACTGGATGTTTTAGATTTTTGGAGAGAACATGAAAAGAGATATTGTGTGCTTTCTGATATGGCTAGAGATATATTGGCTATCCCTCTCACAACTGTTGCTTCAGAATCAACATTTAGCATTTGAGGTAGAATTTTACACAAGTGGAGGAGCTTTTTCATTCCTGAAAATGTGGAAGTTTTAATAACTACACGCAGTTGGTTGCATGGCTATGAATGTAAGTGCTTTTTATTGGTCAATTTTATTGTTTTGTTTCATCTCTTTCTTATACTTGAATAATTTTCTTTTGTTACCTTTGAAGGCATTGGAGAAGAGGAATTTGTTGGATGTCACATGGAATGGATATGATGGAATATTGTGGTACATTTCTCCATATTTTTTCCTTCTTTTCAAAATCTCGAGTTAACTTAAATAAATTTAAATTCTACTTTAAAAAGTATTTGCACTTTGATAATATGTCAGGTGGATCTGGGACCTTACTTTTGCAAGAGTGGTGACTTGTTGGCTGTGGACATGTGGTCGGATAAGGTTTTTTTATCAGCATGGAAACCTACATTCTCTTTGGATCGATTCTTTTTGTCAGCTTAAGTGATTGTGTAATGGAACACATTTTTGTCAGACTTTTGGTTTTGGAAGAATGTAGCGATTTTTCATAACATTGCAATAAATATCTATGATAATTTATTTTTCGATATGAAAATTTCCTTTTGTTTAAAGAGTAATGCTACATTTAATCTGGGTAACAAAGATTCAACACTATAGATCATGTTTGAGAGAGTTGTCTGCTACCTGTTTACGATCCTCAATAGATTTGAACTCATCCAGATAGCGGTAATAATATCCCTTCCTGGATGAACATATACAAGAAGCAGGAAGTATAAACACCATAGATTCATTCCTATATAGAAAATAAGTCCAAATTTTCTTCATTGCACGTAACTCGTTTCTTATGATAGAAAACAGTTGATTCCCTAGCAGACTACGGAAGGAGATGCTCATCTATCACAGCAGAATGTGGAAGGGCGTTATATCTTCAGTACTAACATGAGTTGAGTCCGAGCATTGTTTAGAACCTGAGCATTATAACCATTATAAACCTGAGCATTGTTATCATCAATAATATGAAATTGATTCATGGGAGGTCGTCGCCGTACCTTTCAAAGATACTATTTTTAATCCCAATATGCTTACTAAATACAACTAAGTAGATAGTTGGCAAGTCGGGGTCGTCCACAAAGAAGAGGGATTTTC
>JAULKM010106220.1:0-24275 GCA_032355605.1 Rubia tinctorum | reverse complement strand
AGAAGCTTTTGTTTCTTGTAGCATTTGGGTAAAAACCTGAGCTTGTAATTCATGATTGGCTGCGTAGAACACGGGAAGATCTTTGATTCGGAATGGAGAAAAATCTTTGGTTTATTCTTCCGATCTTGAATCTAATAACATAAAGTAATGCATCATAAGGTTTAAAACCAAAGTCTAACATCAAAACTGAACGTTATAGCTTAACTACTATTATTGCACACACTTCACAGTCTGCGCAGGTTATAACGAAGCACAAAGCATTTCAAGCATCTAACAGTGCATCTAACCAAGAATTGAGTAACCATTAAAATAAGAAGAAAAACATCAGATATAACAAGTACCTCAAAGATGGAGATAACCCATTTGAGCCAGAAAAGAGAAGGACGCCCTTCCAATGCGCAGTTTCAACCATTTGCGAGATGATGCATCCATTTGCAAAGCAGCAACAGACATCACCATAGCCCTCTTTAAACAAACTAGAAAACACTTGAACAAAAACAAGGCAATGAAGGAAAAAGCATACAAAATTTTGAAGTCAACATGGTATCGATCGAATTTATTCGGAGAAAAACTGAAAAATACCCCCAAAATATGAAATCACCACTATCGATTCGTAGCTAACCACCCCCTCTTCTTACGGCTCCGCAAGTAGAGCATTCAACTCCTTGGAGATGTACTTTGTTGTGAATTAGAAGCGACGGAATTCGAAAGAGCAGGGGGAAACCAATTCAACATCGATGATACCAGCATCAAAACAATTTGAATCAACTATGAAATGGGAAGTTCGATTTTGGCAGAGTGTATCGAGAATTGACCTCAATCAACTTGTGCAAGACAACGGAAATAAGTGCGGTATACATCTAAGGTAGCAATTATGAAGCCTCACCAAAAGCCTCCGACCAAAGAAAAAGTGGAGGACACGAGCAAGACAAGAAGAAGCACAACAAACATACAAGAGGAAACCAACGATGTGATTCATGTAAGCCTTTTTGTGTTATCCTAACAATCACCATCAGATTTCCTGTAATGGCAGTGATTGTAGCTGTGCAGATTGTGGAGGTTTATATCTTTATTTCTTACTTTGAAAGCACTGGCTATCACTTAACATATTATTTGAAAACTATCTCAAACAACGACGTGATTCGGGTAATTAATCACCATAATTTAGATTAGAGGTTGAACAAAGACAAAATAAGCAAAAGACTAATCTAGACATTATATTATCTTTAGTAAGCTTTAAGGAACAAGACAATTAGTTAAGATATGAAGATATTCTTCAACAAGCTTCATTGTAACATCTAATAAGAAACCATATGTTCAAAACATTCCCTACATGTTCCAAACATTGATTTAACATAGCGAACCCTACAAAACTTTTGAAGAGAGCCAATATAACAAAAACTTTAACACTGAAGTAGCCTGTAATGATAAACACTTGCAACAGTGTGGTGTGTGTTACATGTCGAGAATATTAAAACTAAGTAATCCACGGAACATGTTTACCTGTTCTATCATAATTGGAACAACTATGACCCCGCCTCTCAATCCTCCATACGTCAACATCATCTGAAATAATCTGAAAATCAGTTTCTACTTACATAACCGCCGCGAGCAATTGCTATAAATGAGAAAATGAGTGTACCCAAGCAATAAATGTCTGACATCTTCGTATCGAAAGCAAAGTGATCCAATCAATTTCGTACCGTTAGGATCCGATATAAGCACTAACTCGTTGTTTGTATTGTTGACGATGTACGCAGAGGTGCCATCTAGGATTTTGGTGATGTAATCGGAGCTCATAGCAAAATTTGTGGTAGTAGGGCAGCAGTGGAAGCAGAATTGGAAATCCACTGCATTGTGGAGACGAAGGGAATGATGAGCAGATTAAAGGTGGCGTGCGACGGCGGCTTCATAAGATGGAAATCGGAGACGAACCAAGAGGTGAGTTGATTCGCAAGTTCGGTATTGAGTTTGAAGGTTTGTTGTGATTGGGAGCGGGGCCTAAGCAGCCACTCGAGATTTTGGGGACTCATCCAACATTATTCAAGAAAAAGCTCTTTCAAAATGAAGGCCACATTTTTTTAGTTTTACGAGTTCACTTCTTTCTTTTACGGTGTTAGTTTTAATCTGTCACTCGATCTCAATCCATTTGAATTAAAAAATAATGAAGTTTAAGCATTCAAAACAATGAAAATCTATGTCGAAGAGATTTGGACACCATTATATATATTTTTCTTCTAGAGATACTATTTTTTATTTAAAACTTTACATGTGGAGAGGTGAAAAGGAATGTGGGAGAAAGTAAAAATTGGAAAATATTTGGTACACTTTCAAAAAGTTTTCTCAAGAAATGTTTGACCATTGATAACTTTTGTTACGTATATTAATGACATGTAAAATGTTGACTTTTAGAAATTACACGTTACGAAGAATCTAACAGTACGTTACACGATAATATTACTACTTTTATGGTGGTGAAATTTATGATCAAAATTGGTTTGTGAAGGTTGACCAAAATGTGGAGTATTGTTCTTTCTTAGTGACACCGTACATCAGGAAACTTTATACTAAAGGATTGCAATAAGTTTCACAAATGTTGAAAATATTCTTAATTGCTAATAATTATATACGACATATATTTATTAATTATACAAAAAATATTTTCTAAATATATATAATACATTATAAATATAAGAATGAAAATTACATAACATATAAATATAGAAAATTTGAAGAGTATAGTTTTGCTAATATGCTTTTATCATGTTAAAAAACCTTTTTTTCATATTAAAGTTGCAACACTTCTAAAGTGTTACATGATTCTCTAAACTTGTAACACTTTTAAAAAGTGTTGCATCTTATCTAAAAACTGTAACACTTATTAGGAAAGTGTTACATTATAATAATTATGTAACATTTATTTTCAAGTGTTACATTTTCCCCTAGATTGTAGCGATAAACCAGTGTTACAAGTAAAGTGTTACAATAGGCCTATTTTGTAGTAGTGAGCACATCGACCTTGGGATCAAATATGACCCTTCTACGAATATTTATGGTATGGTCTTCTTCATTGTGTTGGAGCGTGTTGGTTATCAGGTGGCTCGTCGTCGTAGGTGCAAGGTACGAGTTGGAATCCAGCACAAGGTTACCAAGGAGGATGCAATGAACTGGTTCCAAGTCAAGTATGAAGGTGTCATCCTCAACGAGGCTCAAAATCTTCCTGTATATGTCTTCTTGACTTGTATAAATGTCTGATAGACTTAATCTAGTTAATCACAGGTTTGAAGTTTTTGAGAGGCTAATGATGTTGTAGACTTGTGCTGCATGTTTATTTGCATTTTAAGTTACTTTTGGGCTATCCTAGTTTTGCTTGTAATATATCTTCTTTGATGTGAAGGTATAGTTGGATAGATGCTATTTAATTTGAGCACTTACATTATTTTTTAAAAAATAAGGTGAAAGCATCTTGGAAAGATGTCTTGTTTTTGAAAGTACCTCGGTCCAAAGATGTCTTTTTTTTTTAAAATATATTAAAAGGAACTATACTATACAAAGTTTGATAAATTATGCGACCAAAATGCTGCAGTAAATTAAGTATGTACAACTTGCTACCAATATTGAAGACTGAATTATCATCTGTAAGGAACAACCAAAACAAGTTTGCACCATGTGATTTGGAAATTAGTTGATAGTAATAGCTGGGAGTGAAGGCTAAACTTGTATCTTGGTTTATGGTTTGAAAATAATAAAAGAAATCTTTCCACTCAAAAAAAGTTTGCACCATATCCTATTAATATTGAAGATGGAATAATTCATCCCTAAGGAACAACCAACATATGATTATTTCATAGATTAGGTTTTATAACTTGCACGTGCTACGAAAACAACATGGTGCTTAGACTGCAACTCGTAGGTGCTTGGACTATTGCTTGTAAGTGTTTCAAATGTAATATACAGGTGCTTCTTTTATAACTTGTACATGCTACAAAATCAACTTGGTACTTAGAGTACATCTCGTAGGTGCTTAAATTATTGCTTGTAAGTGTTTCAATGTAATGTATGTGTGCTTCTTTCATAACTTGTACGTGCTACGAGGTGCTTAGAGTACAACTCGTAAGTATTTAAACCATTGCTTGTAAGTCATTCAAATGTAATAAATGGGTGCTTCTTTTATAACTTGTACGTGCTATGAAAACAACTCGGTTTAGAGTACAACTTGTAGGTACTTAAACCGTTGCTTGTAAGTGCTTCAACCTATAGGTGATTATGTTATAACTAGCGTGTGTAACAAAAACAACTTGGTGCTTAGAGTATAACTTGTAGGTGTTTCAACCATTATTTCTAAGTGCTTCAAATGTAATATGTAGGTGATTCTTTTATAATTTAAATTTGCTACGTAAATAATTTGGTGCTTAGAGTACAACTCATAGGTGCTTAAACCGTCACTTGTATGTGCTTCAAATGTAACATGTAGGTGCTTCTTCGATAACATGTGTGTAAGTAATTTAGACCGTGAAAAAGTAATTAAGCAGTTTAGAGTGGGATGGAGGGAGTATAAGGTAAAAATATCGAAGACCAAAAATTAAATAAATAATGAAAAAAGCATGAAAGGAGAGAACATTGTAAGATATGAAAGAAAAACAAAATAAAGTTAAAAATTGGGAGGAAAAGCAAAATAAAGAAAGTGTGTATATGTGGCGCACCATACAATTAAAGTTCCATTTTCATTGTGTTAAAAAAATGGAACGAAAATCCCGGGAGTTCAACCAAACACGCACAAAGGAAGAAAATATGACCCTGCTTGATATGGTATTATCTGACCTGCGTTTCATATAATTTGGGTAACAAATAAATATCAGCCGTTGATCAAATTATTTCTATGGTTCAAATTTGTTCTCACATAAATTAGTGTTCTCACATTAAGGGGGTGTTCTCACCTGAACCCACCCATATATATAGGGGTGGGTTCAAGTGAGATCACCATTTTATGCGAGAACATCATATTATGTGAGAAAAAATCCTAGCCATTGATTCCATACATCTGTTGGCACTCATTTAATGAAAAAAGGCAAATTTGCGGGTCTAATTCGGAGATTTTCTGGGTTATAACAATTTTTGGGTCCTAAAACCTCAGTCCTCCTCCGCCTCTGTCATGTCTAGTCGCTAAACCCCCTTCCATCTCCGTCTCCTTCCTTCCCCGCCTCCGCCTTTTCCGCCTTCACCTTCATCACCTCCTATATTGACAGTCCTTAGTCCTCTCCACCCACTCCATCGCCCCTCCTCCTCCACTGGTGTTCCGATCCCTATTCTCTTAGCTGCAAAATCATCCCCGATTCTGTAGCTCAATAGCTCTCTGATTTTGATCACCGGTATGATGCTCTATCTATCTTATATTGGCACATTGTACTTTGATTTTAAATTCTTGTGTATGCTCTTCGATTTTTGTTGTCAATCTAGTTTTTGTTTAGAATGAAAAATTGAAACTTTAGAAATTTCCGCCCCTTTTCTGATGAGAAATTAACAAACAGTTTAAGAGACGTACTAATTGACCTATAGTTTTATAATGATGGATACTTGGCTATCTTTACACAAACAAAGGCAGTAAAAAGTATGTAGTTGCATATTTGAGGATTTTTGGCATGCATAATTCCTAGTTGTTGTTGAACAGGCTAGGATGCCTTCTTTCAGGATTTGAGGTGAGAAGGAAGAATAGATATGAATTTCTTCTTGTCAACTATAGTATCCCGGAGGGCTTTCTTTTGTAGTTCCAATCTTTCACGAAGTTTGTAGAGTTCTTTCCTCCAACATAAGAAATATCCAGTTATACGAAAATACAATGGATTTACTTAAAAACTAGACAAAACTTAATCACATCTAGTGGAGCTAAAAATGATCCTACACTGTTTGGAAGCATGAAGAATAGCAGTGTACAATAAGAAACAAACAAGTACCTGAAATAACTCAATCTTAGTTTAAAAATAAATATAGTAAGTACTTGGCTATGTTAGTTTTATTCTTGTTTTATGTTGCTGGAAACTGCAATACAGTAAGCCAGTAATGTTGATGTGTAAATTGATTATCTTTTCAAATACTTCTCATTTGCAGAAAGTTTAATTGGAACATACCATTCTTGAAGATGAAGCACAAAGCCCATTTCCATGTGAATTTTCTTTCCTATCATGAGTAGTATATGTAGGAAGATGTTGGTGCTGGTTTACACTTGTTTTGTGCATTTGAGATGAAAAAAATTTCTATGTAGTTTAACTACAACAAACAACAAACAGAATAGGTGCTTAGATTCTTGCAACTCATTAATCTTCGCATTTCTCACTGTTTGGTGCAGATTTGGAAGTGCCAAGAGATATCACACCTAGCGTGTTGAAGTCCGCAAAGGGTTTGGAAGGTAATTTTTTTGAAATCTTGTATTTTTTTAATGTTGTAGATTGTATTTTCAGTTTTAAATCATGAAAGATTAAAGGTTTATCAGCGACTTAGGATTTTGTGAATTTGTGTTGATGATCTGGATATCATTAGTATTCTTCCAGTTGTTGAAACTTATTTTTATCCTGCACTTTTGATCAGGACCATTGTAATGTTGCCTTATTTTGAGTCTGTTGTGATTCTTTTTCATTAAATTTGTATTCTTTTTCATTAAATTTGTAAGCTCCAATCGATCTGCTGGTTCCTAAGGATGGGTAAATGACTTCTTGGCCTCTTCCAGTTGAATATTTTCAACTATATCTTGATAAACCTCCTCATCTAGTTTTAGGTTGTGCATATTATCCTCCACTGTTTCTTGTCAGAACTCTACTGCTGGTTCATTTAGTCCCCTTGTACTTTTTTTTGAATTGAAAGGGAAGGAAAGAAAGATAATTTTTTAATCAGCTAGAGTGGTTTGATTTGTTATTTTTGTAGCCGTTGTGTTTATATAGCTGGTTTTTAAGAATAAACTCAACTGTTAGTTCATACCTGTAATACTGATTATGTTTTATCAGCAACCATTCTCTTTTTCATTAATATGTATAGATACCAAGATCTATATATCTGGTCCATGTCAACGCATTTATCACAGATGATGTTATATCAGCATCCGGTTAAAACACCATTTGATTCCATTTCTTTGAAAAAATCCAGAGCTTCCGTAAACTTTTCACGTTTACAATTACCTTTTATTACTGTGCAGTGCTTGTTCTTGTTTAAAATATAAGAGGTTCACATTTAATTTAAGATGGTTCACATTTAATCAAATATTGATTAAAAGGATAAGTAACTCAGTGATCTGTAATACTTTGCTGTATCACTAACTGAATTATGAAATGATTTCTCGACAGTTTTCTGCTATTTTTTTAGAAATCGTAACCTCAACTAACTTTGATTGGAAGTTTCTTTTGGTCATATCCACTCTGAAAATTTAAAATTCAGGAGGAACTGTTTCAGTTCTATACATTGCTGATACAACTAGATCAATGCTTTGCTGATTCGTTAATAATTTGTCCTTATCCTATGTGGGATCCCATATTCCTGTCTTTTTCCTAATTTAGGGTGAAACATGGGAGTGTTGTTTCCTCCAGTTTTGTAGACAAAATATGACAAAGCTGCAATTATGTTTTTGTTATCTTGTCTATGTAAGAAATAAATTGTTAATTAATGCAGAGAGATATGAATCTGAACTGAGATGTGTTTGGTGTTGGTTTGCTGAAAATGGTTGAACTTTCTCCCTTGTGGGAAGAGGCAGGTCTAATATATGCTCTATTTCCCAACTCCCTTATGGAAAAAATAATCCCATTCCTACCAAATCTCCATTTCTATAAACCATCTTAATTTATTTAGCCTTGACTAAAGATATGATGAAGAACAACACATTTTGGGATTTTGATGGTGCATGTCCTAATTGGCCAACGAGGTGGGGGACCATACCAATTACTAGTAATAGAACCTTTGTTTCTCTTTTGATTTTGATGCTGAATATCCTCAAATGTAATGCATCTTTATTCATTTTGCAGATGCAATTGAAAATTTTGGTTTTTCCAACACAAGTTCAGGGATTAGTCCTGTAGCAAGGCCGTTAGTTAGGCCAGGAGGATCAAGAAAATGGTTCCCATGTTGTCCTAATGAGTTGAAACCAACCGTGGGGATGAAATTCCTCTCATTTGAAGAAGGTTTTCGGTTTTATGAACACTATGTTTCAGCTTCTTGCTTCAATAAAAGATTTTCTACATCTAAGAAAAACAAGCAAGGGGAAGTAGTGATGAAATACTTTGTGTGCAACAAAGCTGGATTTAATGTGAAACGACCGAAAAAATTGAAAATATGTCAAAAGGTCAAATGAGATTGGAGAAATTAAGTCCACTAAAAGAAGGCAGTTGGTGAATTGAGTGGGGTGAAAAGCTTAGATAGGTCAGTCATTGTCTTTACACCCCAAGCACAAAACAATTGAGAAGCAAGGTCGGAACTTGACAATTTTACTCAAGAAGATGATAGTCGCCAATTTAGGATTGAACACTAGGCCAACAACCACTTTTAGAGTTATTAAAGAGCATGTTGGTGGATATGATAATGTAGGTGCTTCGAAGCAGGATTTCAAGAACTTTCAACGGGATTTGAAAGCATGCATTGAAGGTTCAGATGCTCAGATATTTGTTGACAACTTCAAAATGATTTTTTTTATGTAGAGTTCCTTCTTCTTTGAGGTTGAGATAGATGAAGATGTTTGTTTGACTAAGGCTTTTTGAGCTGACCAATGTTTAGAAAAAATTATGCTATTTTTGGTGATATGGTTTGTTTTGATACCACTTACAATACCAATAGATATAACATGATTTTTGAACCATTTACTGTAGTTCACTATCACAAGAAATGCATCACATTTGGGGAAATATTTATTGCCAAATAATACATTGGTTCGTTCGAGTGGATATTTAGAACTTTCATAAAAGGCTATGGGTGGTCGTGAGCCTAATTTCTTGATAATGGATCAAGATCCAGCTATGAAAATTGCAATAAAAATGTCTTTGAGAAGACTGAGCACATATTTTGCATGTGACACATTATGAAGAAAATGCCAGACAAGGTGAATTTTTTTAACCCTTTATTGTTATAGTCATATTACTTTTTCTAATATGTTAAATTTAAGATTACTCCTAATTTGTTTAAAAGGTTTTTGGAAGTGCTGCTTCTAATTTGTGCAAGTACTTACTTTAATCAATGTTTGTATAGGTGAATCGGGAGATTTTGAAAGAGACTGACTTTTTTGCAAAGATAAATGATTGTGTGTGAAACTTGGAGAAGGAGCCAGAGGAATTTGAGAAATAATGGCATGTAGTGCTACAAGAATATGGATTGCTAAGTCAAGATTGTCTTTGCTACATGTTCGAGATCAGGCATACGTGGATTCTGACATATTTAAGAGATTTGTTCTTAGGAGGCATAATGAGAACAACTTCTAGGTCAGAAAGTGAGAATAACTTCTTAACGTGCTTTACTAATCCACATGTGACTCTGGTTGAGTTTTATATGAGGTATGAGACAACAATTGATTCTAAAATACATACACAAGGTCAGAATGACAGTGACTCCAGAAACAGTTTTGTGGAATATCAGACTTCACTGATCATTGAGAAGCTGGCCTCCGAGATTCTCACAAACACCATATTCTATGAGTTTCAGAATGAAGTGTATGCTGCTTGTTTTAATTGTAATGTTGAAGAGCTCAAGTTTGAAAAAGAGCTAGAGATTTCCAAACTCAAAGAAGTGAAACGTAGAATAGTATTTAAGGTAGTCTTTAATAAGACTAGTCTCAAAACCAAGTGTTCTTGTAAGATGTTTGAGAGGATGGGTCAACCTTGTCGACACATGATTTGGTTGTGGAAAGAAAAAAACACTAACACAATTTTGGACAGTTGTTTGTTCAAAACATGGATTAAAATGGCAATGAAAATGTTTATTTTTGACTTGGAAGGCAATATTCTAGAAGAATGTCCACCAACCATGGGTAAGAAGAAGTTATTGAATGAATTATGGTCAGAAATCTACAGTTGTGTGAGTCCGACAGAAAATAGTAAGGAGGATCTTGTTTCTCTCGTGGAAAGCTTCTGAGCTGTTAGGTTGGACAAGGAATAAAAAAGGCCGTGAAGAAAACTCCAACCAAAATGCAACACATAGAGCTTCTCCTTGGATCAAAATCCCCGAGTGAAATTAATGTTAAGCCTCCAAAGGTTTCTAAGAATAAGGGCATCGGAAGTGGTGGCAAACGACTGGAAAAGGAAAAGGAGAAGGTGATTGGTGCCAGAAAAACAAGAGATTATGCAAGGGTTGTGGGGAGTTAGCATACCATGATATTAGAAATTTCCCAAACAAGAAGGCTTCTCAGGTAAATTAAATCTCTTTGATATTACAATTGGGTTGAATGTTTATATTGTGTTCTTATTTTCTATTTTGGTGGGCTCGTAAATTTAATGACTTGATAAATTTCATGCAGGTTCAAGAGTGATTTCAAGAGCAAAGAAATATTAATGATTAATGAAAGAACAAAGTATGTTTGGCTTAAAAGAAAATGAAACAGAAGATGGTGGTTTCAAATATGCTAAATGAAGTTGTGTGTGTGGCAGTAGATTGAATAATGCATGCTAAATTACCTTGCATTTATTATGCTACCCTAATTATGAATTTATAGCTTTGAGTCAAAGTCTTCTTCAGCTTCTTTCTAACAAAAACGAAATGAGGCATATGTGTGATAATATACTGCTACACTCAAGGAGATTGCTTTTATATATGTTTATACCAAAATGTGGAGTATTTTTGCCTCCTGGCGCGAGCCCGCCATCCTATGCGGCTATGGTTAACTCCAATCCGAACCACCGCTCAACTATACAATACGAGAAACTGCAACTATCACCAACAACGGAATTCAAAGGAGAAATCGCAGTGCTCTTCAAAGAGGAGGAAATCGATCTACTGGCCCAGCCATTCAAGAACCATCTGATAGGAAAATTCGCCAGAGGTCGGCCAACATTGGAATTTATACGGCACCAATTCAAAAGAATAGGGTTCAAAGGTGACCCCACAATTACGGCACTGGATCAAAGGCACATATTCATCAAGTTCAATCACGAGGAAGACACACAAAGGTGCTGGATAAAGAGGAACTAGAATCTCGCCGGAAACCTATGAAGGTGCTAAAGTGGACGAAGGATTTCGATGTCAACGAGAAGCCACCCATTGTGCCAATTTGGGTAAACATTGAATTCCCTCCTGTTTACTATTTACATCCTGATTCAATCCCTCACATTGCAAGTAGATTAGGGAATCTCATCTTTGCTGACCCACCAACCCAGAACCTTACCCGTCCCTCTACCATTAGATTATGCATTGAGATGAACCTTACCTCTGTTTTCCCTACCCGTATTAGGCTTGGTTCCAGTACCGACATCAAATGGTATAGTATTACCTATGAGGATCACCCTCAGTACTGCTCAAAATGTGCTAAAATAGGTCATTCCAATCCAGAATGCAGACTAGGTAGAAATGATAAGCCACAGGGAAACGAGACCCGACAGACTGATAGGAATCATAAGCCACGGGGACACGAGGGTAGAGAGGGTTAGAAATCAACTGTAAACCTAAGTAAGGAAGTCCCTGGCTCTAAACCACCACAGACCCAATCTTGGTACCCAATCTAGAATAAAGTCGAGGCCCAGACTGAGGTACACATAGACTCAGATGAGGAGATTGAAGTTTATGAGGATGCTCAAAATCTCTTTAAGGTTCAGAATGAGGATGCCAAGCCACTACAAAGTCTAGCAGCCCAGCAGGTCCTCTGCACCTGTAAAAGCAAGATCGAGATTGCCAGTTTGGAGGGTGAAATCACCTTCAAACCAGGCTCCAAATAGTGGGGGCTGGAGATCCATGGATGATATGGGGAGGAGAAACAAGATACCTACCTCTCACATCCAAGACAGACAAGCTACTATGGAGGATCTCAGGAGCTTCAGGAATCGATTCACACTGTTAACTAATACATCAGAGGAACGCCGGGAGGATAACTCTAAAATAGAGGCTAATAAGAAGGATATAACACTGAATTATGAAGAGAGCTCAATCAAACCTGCTAGATACCTACAAGAAGGAAATAGAGCATCAGTTGAAGGTTCCACTGGAGCTGGGCCTGTTGGAAAACTAAATGATCAAATGGAGAACAACAATGAGCAACTTCAGACTCCAACTAACAAGGTAGATCATTACCATGGTACAGGTAACTCTGATCCTAGCTTGAAAGAAAGTTATTTAAGTCTCCTAATCTAATTATGACTCGTGCTAAAAAGAAATCCACAGTTTCCCTATGAGTTGCAAAATACTTACTTGGAACATTAGGGGTATATTGAAGGGATTAATCAGACTAAAAAGATAGTTCACTTAGAAGTTATAATCCTGATAGAACCAAAGCAGGATCTAGATAAAATGGAGGATTTCAAAAGACAACTAGGATTTGATGTTGGTTTTGCTTTGGATGATAGTCACATCTGGATTTTGGTTAGGAACTCACTCATGGCACAATTGGTCAATAAACATGAAAGTTTTTTGCATCTGTCATTCACACAAAATAGTAGTGGGGCTGAATTTCATGTCATAGCTGTGTAAGAATGAAAATGTACGTGGAACTGGAAAACATAGTATCCAAAGTTGATTATCCTTGCTTAGTGACTGGGGATTTTAATGCAATCCGTAGCATAAGTGAATATAGAGGTAGGGGATCACCTAGTGCAAATTCAATCAATGACTTTGACTTTTTCCTAACTACTAATGACTTGAATGAAATACCTACGGTTGGGAATCTGTTCACTTGGACTAACAATAGGAGAGGTATCAATAGAGTAGCTGAAAGACTGGATAGATCACTTGGAAATAGGACTTGGTTTGACAAATTCTTGAATTCCACAGTTCAAACATTACCTAGGGGAAATTCAGATCATAATCCTTTGGTATTAAATATGTTAACCTCGGACAAACAGTACCCTAAGCCTTTTAGGTTTCAGTCAATGTGGTTCAATAGAGAAAATTTCTTGACTGATGTGCAGGAAAACTGGGAAAATCCTGAACCAACTCAAGGTATGGTTGGGATGGCCTTGAAACTGTCCAGATTAAAGAAATTCCTAAAGAGCTGGAACAAGAATGAATTTGGTAATGTTTTTGATAATGTATTAGAGGAATAAAAAGTGGTAACTACCCTAGAAATTGAGCTGGATAATGCCTATAGCCTAGAAAACCTAGTACGGTTAAATGAGGCTAATGCTAGGTTGACAAAAAAACTGAAGGAGGAGCAGGACTTTTGGAAACAGAAAACAAGGATGAAATGGCTAAAAACTGGAGATTTAAACACAACTTTCTTCCACAATAGTGTTAAGGATAAGCATTCTAGGCTCAGATTAAATAAGATCCAAAAGGAGGATGGGACTTGGCTGGAGGATCAGGATTCTATAGGTGAACATGCAGTTTCTTATTTCCATAACCTGCTAACTGATGACTGTACTGATAAATCTGGTTACCACATGGAATATCTCCTAAAATTCATCCCCGAGGTAATCAGTGAAACTGATAATATCCAGCTACTACAACCAGTGAACTTGGATGAACTTCAGAAAACTGTTTTTAGTCTTAGTAAGAACAGTGGTCCAGGCCCGGATGGATATAGTGGTATCTTCTACAGGAAATGTTGGTCATTCATTAAGGTTGATCTTTTACAAGCAGTGAATGAATTCATGTGTGGGGTTAGGGTCCCTAAATCCTTTGGTAGTGCATTGATAACCCTAATCCCAAAGGTACAAACTCCTAGGAATCTTAGTGAGTACAGGCCCATAAGCTTAACTAATTTCACCAATAAAATCTTATCAAAGATTTTAGCAGAAAGAATTAGGCCATTACTTCCTAAGGGTATATCACATGAACAATCGACATTTATAAAAAAACAGAGATACTGCAGACAATATTTTAGTCATGCAAGAGATGGTGAGGCTGCTAGACTCTAGAGTAGAATCGATGAACATGATAGCTAAAATTGACATGTCAAAGGCTTTTGATCGTGTTTCCTGGCCTATGTTAAATTTCTCATGCTTAAGTTTGGTTTCCATGGTCACATAGCCTCCCTTGTCCTTGGAAATATAAAAAGCTCCTGGTTCTCAGTTCTGATAAATGGAACCCCCTACGGATTCTTTAAACCTACTAGACGATTGAAGCAAGGAGATCCCTTCTCCCCAACTCTCTTCAATCTCATTACTGAACTGCTCAATAGGGTGCTCAAATTTATGTTCTATAATAGCTATACTGACATATTCATCCTACCTGGAGGGGATGAAACAATCACACACCTATCTTATCCTGATGACACTGCAAGTTTCTTAAGGGCAACAACCAAATCACTCAAAAATTTGGTCCTCTTCTCAAGACTTATGAGGTTGTAACTGGGCAAAAAGTAAGGGAAGATGTCATACTCACTGAGAACAAAGATGAGATGATATGGAAACCAACACCTACGGGCAAATTTTCACTGGCTTCTACAACTAAGCAGCTCAAAAGGAGGAGAAACCAAGTTCAGTAACTTAGTACAATCTAGAACAGGTATATCCCTCCTAAGTTCTCTATTTTTATGTGCAAACTCGTCAATGGAATCCTACCTTTTGATAATGTCCTAAAAAAATGGGAATAGCAGTATTCTCCAAGTGTCTACATTGTCAACATATAGACATTATCACATACTTCTTCAATGTCTGCCCATTTTCTCTACAGGTGTGGCATTTTATCTTCCGGACTATAGGATCTAAGACTAGATCATTTGTCCATATCTTTGATAGGTTGTGTTGGATATTATCATACCATTTGTGTTCTTCAACCAGGATTAGGGTCATACATACACTTACAGTAGTGTATGCTATGGAAATCAAAAAACAACTTGACCTTCAATGGTTTAGCTTATAGTTTACAATACACTATCCAGCAGATTAGCACACTGACCTCACAAATCCTTAACATTAACTCACTAAAGTACTTTGAGGACTGCAATGAGTTTAAATCCTCGGGACTACTGTCATCTCTTAGCAGAATGCGTAAAAAGAAAATCAAATTGGTGAGTTGGAGGCTACCAGACACTGGATATAAATTAAATGCAGATGCATCATTCAAACTTAATTTCTCTTCAAAGATTGGCTTTGTTGTTAAAAACTCTTTTGCAGATTGCTCCTTCTTAGCTTCAGAGATCATTAAAGCAGATGATCCATTACAAGCAGAGATCTTAGCAGCAATAAGGGCCATCAAGGTTAGCATACATCACAATTTTTTCCCTCTGACAGTGGAACTTGATAGTTTGCAGGCCATAAACATGCTTCAAAGAAACGAACAGCCACCATGGCGACTAAAGACAAGATTGTGGGAGTTGTGGGACTTAACTCAGTCACTGCAGATCAGCTACAAACATATTTACAAGGAAGGCAATAAAGTGGCACATGAATTGGCAACCATCGGAGACAATGTTACCCAACAATCTTTACTTCTACAAAAGGAAGGAGTACGGAGAGCATTGGCTGGTGATAAATTGGGCCTTCCAAGTTTGCGATTAGATACATAGCAAAGGATATGTAATGTATATTGTAAAGGAAATATGCACCTTGCCTATATTATGGATAATACAGGGCGTGGAGTCCAGTGGTAATAGGAATCGTGCAGATTTCCTTTACAGTAATACTAGATAGAACCTGTGGCTGAACAAAGAACAAGGCAATTTAGGGTCAATTTTTGGGATATTGGCAGTATCACACTGCTTGTACAACTTATGACAGCTTGGTTTTTGATGTTTCATAGCCTGGGAAGCCAATATATATCCCCCACTATCGGTGGTTTGATTTAAATAAAGGTGCAAATTCTAGGCAATTTCAAGCAAAACTTTGCAATTACAGTACAATCCAAGTCCGATAAAGAATACCCCATCAATGTGTTAATTTGGATTATCCAAGCACTTATGCTAATTTGTTCCCGTATTGGTGTAGTGGATGTTGTATGTATGATGTATTTTAATTTTCAATTTCGGGAGTTTTATTAGTGGCCAATAATGATAGAGTTTTCTATGAGAAATCATTTTTTTTTCTGAGTATATGTTAGCATTAAAAGTGTGTTAATTTGATTTACTCTAGACTTATAAATTTATTTTTAAAATGTTCTAATTTCGTCTACTCTACTCGTTTTGGCTTATTGTTTGTTGTATATAGGTTATGCCTCTATTTGTTTTGCCTTAGTATGTGTTATAGGTAGGTTCTCGTTTATATTGTATTATTTTTTAATATTTAAATGTGTTAATTTAATTTACTCCAGACTTATATCAATTTGTTTAGATGAATTTATTTTTTTGGTTTAGTGGTTTTTGTAGGTAGGCTTTGTTTGAATTAAAATTTAGAATAGAGAGAATATTTTCCATATCACTTACTTTTTAAATGTGTTAAATGTGTTAATTTGGTTTACTCGATACTAATGTCAATTTGTTAGGATGAATTTCTACGTTTTTGGTTTGATGGTTGTTGCATGTAGACTTTGTTTGAAATAGAATTTAGAATTTAGAGAATATTTTCCACATCATTGCTTGATAATAATAGATTTATCTATTAGAATATGAATATATTACTTATAAATAGGGACGAAACGGAATTAATATGTTATTCAATATGTTGAGATTGTAATTATTATACGAATGTAACTCTGAGATGGAGATGTTGAGGGATCGTTAGAAAATCATCGTACACATGTAAGTGTTTATCTTTTATATGTCTTTCTGGTTCTAGCCATGAAATCTAGATTAGTTATTTTTATTCATTTTATATTGCATACAATCTTTATATATTTAAGTAAGTATAACTATTATTGGACTTTAATATTAATTTCTCTCATATATTCAATATAAGGTATTCGGATCATATAATACTCAACGCATACTATCTCTCATGGAAGAGAAACGTAACAAGATGATGTGAATATAGAGAATTCAGATTATCTAACTAAAACTCTTGGGGTAATTAATAAGTTGAGTATGCGTATTTATTAGATTTATTTTGTTGTCTATTCATAATATTTTTTACAATATATTTTATCAGTTGAGAAAATATTTAAATAGTTTAGACGAAAATAACTCAAATGTTGAAATGGATGCAACTACAGAACATCTTAAGGTACTACTCATTATAATTATTGTTCAATTTGTAGTTTAATTTATACTATTTGAAATAGTATCTTAAACCTTATTCATATGTTTTATGTGAATCAATATTTATTTAAGTATTTATTTTTATTTTTTTACTATTGTTTAGGATCAAGAAAAAATTGAAAATTATGAGGAAGAGCAAGAGAAATTTTACAAGTCAAAGAAATTGATTAGTTGCTTTTATTTTCTTTCGATTCGGTTTCACATCTTTTATAATTATTCAATAATCGTGAGAGTACTTTTGACATTTGAATAATGTTTTTTATGTTTTTAAATTAATAAATAGGTTGATTTAATTTTTTTAATTATCATTTATTAATATATAATCCTTCTTAATTCACGAGTATTTATAATTTTTCAGAATGTTTGAATGTAGAAATGTTAAAAATATATATTATTGGCACTGGATCACCCATATAGTATTACATAAAAATTTATGGCATAAAAATCAAGCGATGCAAAAACTGTTGTACATTATGTGACGTTAATTAAGATGTTGTGATATAAGTTATATGTAAAAAAAATACAGTACTTCATATGTGATGTCAAAAAAGTAGCAAAAAATTATGTTATATTAATAGTAATATCACCTGTAGTGTCGCATATTAGTTTGCGCCATTTACACTAATGTAGCATAAAGTGTCGCGAACATTCGTGCGTCATTACAAATACATGACGCATAATAAGTCGCCAATTAAGGCGATAACTGACCTAATAACACAAATAGTGTCATTTATTTTGCGGCTCATTTTGGCCAAAATCGCGCAGTATGCGACATAATATGAAATAATTGTGAAATAATTTATGTGTCAAAAATTTTTATAATAATTTAAATATGACGTCAAATAAGTCTCAAACAATTATGTCAGATTGAAAAAAGTGTCACATTTAGTGTCGCAAATTAATTTTCGTCCTTTAACCAATGTTACATAAGGTGTCGCAACTAAGTATGCATCACAAAAACTACATGATGCATAATACGTCACAAATCCAGTAAGAAAAATAACAAAGTGACACAAATTCTGTCTTTTTTGTATCATAATAAAAATAGAGTGTGACAAAGAATAGCTCAATTACTACGGTGACAGAAAATAAAATGAAGCATAATGTGTTGGAAATACCTTTTGTCACACTAAATGAAGGCTAAATGACACAATTTTTATGTCGCAAAAACCCATATTTCTTGTAGTCCATGCAGACAAACAAGGGGGTTTGGTGAGCTTGATGGGACAACCATTAACCACCAAACACCATATAACGCGTGGAATAATTCGAAACGAGGGTAAGACTTACTATCATATCATTATTCACCTTGATACAACTGCAATTTTTTTCCCAGTTGTGACGCTTTTTTGGAGCATCCATGAAACTAAAAGGCATCGCTAAAATTATTAGTGACATCTTGTGAAGTGCATCTATTCATCATGTCAATAAAATTTTGTGACGCGTTGAAGTATCGTTATAGTTTTTGTGACGCTTTAAGATGTAATTCAATTTAGAATTGTCACTAAATTTGTGACATTGATTGATGTAGTAATTCAGTGTAGTGATATGTGCACATGTCACAAAATATTTAGTGATACCTGAATATGGAGCAAATATTGTGACATTTCCTTATTTGTCACAAAATATATGTTACCACTGAACTTTTATTTTGTAGTGCTATATGCTTCAACATGGTAATAATACCTAACCGTCGGAGCAGGCACGACCCTGCGCCTACTTGCCTAATCTCAGTATACCTGTCTTTTAAGTTCAAGTGCATATTGGACTGGTGTGGATCACTTGTAAACATACTACAAATTCTGGTATTAATAAAAGAAAGGGAAACATCAACAAATTCTCGCCGGTGTGTTGCTGCAGGTGGCGCATCGGCAGCAGTGCTCGTCGGAAATTAAAGAAAAGGTTTTTCTTGTAATTCACTCTTTTTTTAAAAAAAAAACTGACGGTAAGTATTAGAAAGTTGTGAAATCTATCTGCGCCACAGTTGACAAAATTAGGTCATTACTTATTGGTAACATGATATCGTTGACCATCGACCTTTCCGTGATTAATAATTAATGGCACCAGGTGCGGCGTACGTATATTAATAGCGTAGGATCGCAAACAAAAAAGTCTACTGCTTGCCCTAGGCTACATAAAAGACCTCCAGGTAAGACGTACGTATATTAATTGCGTAGGATCGCAAACAAAAAAGTCTACTGCTTGCCCTAGGCTACATAAAGACCTCCAGGTAAGAAAATTACTTCCCAAAAACAGTCTTCTTACTATGGCCATGTTTGTGCTATTTGCATTCCTACTGCTTCTCTCTAACAATATTGAAGCAGCACAACCTCCCAAGGCAGCCAAACATGCTAAATCTGGAAAATCTAACTGCCAATTAATACCACAACCTCCTTCCCTAGCACCAGTACAACCTCCTTCCGATGCAGCGCAGCCTTCGCAGTCTCCTTCCTATGCAGAGGCGGCACACCAGGCGGCGCAAGGCGATTGTTGTGATCAGTGTCCTAATCCCAAACCCCCAGGGTGCGACACGGATCCTAACTGTTCGTATGAGACAGAATTGATGGAATACGAGAACTGCATCAACTACAGTTGCGGTTATTGGAAAAATGAGTGCTTTTATGGGGTTTATCCATGATCCATCCATCTATACGCCTACTACTACCACTTGCTACCTGGATTTTAATTAGTTAATAAGAAATGAATGCACGTATATTCGCACATGCATATGCTTCTGTCTTGGAGTATATGTAATGTTTTTCTTTTTCTTTCAGGTTTCTTTGTTTTCATCTAATAATCAATCACTATTGGAAAACAGGGTCATTCGCACCGTTAAAATCCACACGAGTTTATACCGATGTATATGTGTAGAGTTGTACCGGCAGGTACTTTTGGTAGCGGTGCAAGAATAGGTGTATGAAACACGTAAATTTTGTTGCATAAACAAGATTCGCACCGGCACAAAATTTGCCGGTATAAGCCGGTGGTGCTATTGTTGGCCAGTACACTGGTTTTAGTTTTACCGATGCCTGTTTTTCGGAGCTACTATTTAGTGTTGGCATAAAAAATATGGATCATGTACCGGTAGATTATTTTACCGGTGCATGTGATGAAAATACTGTAGGAATTTCCCAAAAATATTGCACCTGTACTGTTTATTACTTGTGTCTATTCCATTTTTGTTATGGTATGTCATTTGCACCGGTATTTTATTGAAATTACCGGTGTATAACATGCATTTTATACTCACCTATCACCTTTTTTGGCCGGGTTAAAAATGGGGGGAACATAAAAGAAGAGTTCATTAATGGCTTTTTGGGGGTGGTTGAAAATATTGAATGATCTCCTATTAAAACCCTTAAAGGTACCTTTTTTTAACATGTTGATGTATATTATTGATGGTTATTGTTAGTTTTGGTATGGAGAACATATATATCTTGTATATTTGATCATTCTAAGCTGATTGAGGTAGCATTGTTTATATTAGTTTGTCGTTTGTTGTCAAGGTTGATGTAGTTAATGCTATGGTTATTGATTGTCATATTGTGGGGTGTAGTATGAATGTGGTAATTTTAATGTGGAATGATGTAGGTGGTGCATTAATGTTCTTGCATGATTTGTATGTGGTGAAGAACTTTTATTGTAATTAATTGTGTGGAAGTTTGATTGTTGCACACTTATTGATGTGTAAAGTTTTATTGTGCCATCGAGAGGCGTAAGCATGTTTATTCCAAGGTTATCATGGTGAGCAAAGAATATATTGGTTTCGTGGATGAGTTTTTGGAGCATGCTTTTAGTCGTGAGAAGCGAATATTGTTTCTTTGTCGTAATTGTAGAAACGGAATCGCAGTGACAATAAGGAAATGCTGAGACTCGATTTGTATAGAAGGGGGTTTGTAAACGATTATGTGGTGTGGACGTTGCATGGGGAAAAAACACCCTCGAAAGTGGTAGTTAGTAGTGAGAGAGTGTTTTGCAAAATTGGATGACATGTGAGAGGAGGTTGTTGATGAATTCAGAGGGCAGCCTGAGGTTTTGAATGAATTTTTAGGTGAGAAGGATAGGCCATTGTATCCCGATTGCAAGAAGAAAGATACGGTTATGTCATGTTTGACGAAGTTGTTGAATTTGAAAGGTGTTGGTTCATAGAGAGATACTAGAATGAATATATTTCTTAAGTTTCTAAATGAGAAGCTTTCGGTCGGTAATATTACACCGGACAACCTTTATGAGGCTAAGAGAATTTTTTGTCCGATGGGAATGGAGTATGAAAAGATACATGCTTTTCCGAACGATTGTGTCTTATATCGGGATGAGTTAAAAGATAAGATTGCTTGTCTCGTATGTAATGTTTCTCGTTCTAAGAAGAATAGAAATGTGGTAGTCGGTGGAGAGCTTGTTGTGTTTGTGACGAGGCAGGTACGAACGAAATGTTTGAGGTCCTTCCGATTATTCCAAGGCAGAAAAGGCTATTTAAGAATGCTAAGGGAGCAAAGAACTTGACATGGTACGTAGATAGGGATGGTTGTAAAGATGATGACATGATTCGTCATCCGGCTGATAGAGACCAATGGAAGAATTTTAATAAGATGTATCCGACGTTTGCTTCTGAACATAGAAATTTAAGAAAGACTTTGTGTACCGATGGTATGAACCCTTTCGGTAATATATCCTCGAAGCATACTTCATGGTCTGTAATGCTTGTCATTTACAATCTCCCCCTGTATTTGTGCATGAAGAGGAAATGTGTCTTGATGCCTATTACGATTTCAAGGCCCAAACAACTTGGAAATGACATTCACACTTATCTTGCCCCTTTGATAGAATATTTGAAAGTGCTAGGTTCTTAATGCACTTTAATGTTTGATGGTTTTATAGATAAGGATTTTACCTTGAAGACAATGCTTTTTTGTACCATAAATGATTTCCCGGCATACGAAAACCTCACTGGTTATGTAGTCAAGGGCCATAAGGCGTTTCTTATTTGTGAGGATGGGACTGAATACCATCAGTTGAAAATGGCTGGAAGACATTATATTTGGATCGCTGAAAATTCCTCCCGTTGTAGCACGAATTGCGAGATAACACAGTGGCATTCGTCGGTTGCAAGGATCGTAGAAAGACACCTAAACCATTGATGGGTGTGGTTATTCCAACAGGGTGAAGAAATTGAATGTCATTCTTGGTAAGAATTTATCAAAGGTTAGTGTGGCAGCAGAGGGGCCATGGAAGAAACGATTGATTTTCTTACCGTGCTGGGAGAATCTTCATATGTGATATTGTTTGGATGTCATGAACATTGAGAAGAATTTTTGTGAGAGTTTATTAGGCACTATACTGAACATACTTGGGAGACTAAGGATATATTAAATGCGAGGAATGATTTGGTGTAGCTGGGCTTCAGTTGGATCTGCCACCGAAGGTTTGAGGAAAATGAACGTACATACCTCCCGCTCCTTACACTCTGTCAGTTGCTGAAAGGAGGTCGGTGTGTGAACTCATTCAAGTCATGAAGGTACAATCTGGCTACTCTTCTAATGTTAGTTTCTATGTGAATTATTATTTTCATCTTAATTCATTTAAATCGCAAGATTGTCATGTCCTTATGCAACAACTGCTGTCGGTTGCGATCTGAGGCTGTTTAGAAGAGGAAGTTAGATTTACGACTACGATCTTGTGTTTCTTATTCAACTCAATATGCATTAAGAATATAAGTAGACAACAACTGGATGAACTGGGGAGGAAGGTTGTTTTAGTTTTATGCCACATGGAGAAGTTCTTCCCCCCATCATTCTTTGACATCATGGTACACTTCATGATACATTTGGTTAGGGAGATGCCTATTTGTGTACCAATTGAGATGTAATGAATGTACCTGTTCGAGCATCACATGGCCATTTTCAAGGGCTATATTCATAGTAAAAATTTCCCTGATGCATCGATTGATCAGAGGTGCGTCACTAAAGAGATCATTGAATACTGTACTTCAAACTTGGTTGGAAAAAGAGCGGTTGGTTTCCCGGTAGTACACACTGTGGCAGGTGTAATGGGACCCCGCGGTCGAAGGGTTCTCATGACACCCTTAAACACTGAGTTGATGAGTATTCACCTGTATGTTTTACATAATTGTAGCGAGACCGCAATATATGTTCAAGAGCATGTTTCCATGTTGGAAGAGATTCATCCAGACTGGCCTTTGAACATAATACAGGTTGATAATTCTTCAAGCTTCGTTAACTGGTTTTACAAGAGGTGCAATATGGAAGGGATGCCCGGTAAGCTAAGAGCGTTTGCAAGAAGTCCAAACCGCACTTTCAGACAATACCAAGGTTATGACATCAACGACTTCAGTTTCTCCACATTGGAGTAGGATGAGAAGAACATGACACAGGACAGTGGTGTATACATTGAATCTAAATCTATGTTGAAGGCTAGCAAGAGACAAAAACATCCTGTTGTTGCTATGATGCCTTTTTATGGGATGATTGAGAAAATTTGTGAGTTGGATCATGTAGAGTTTAAAGTTGTGTTCAAGTGTCGTTGGGTAGAACATGGTTCTGGTGCTGTGCTTGAGATGTCAATGGGCTTCACACTGGTGAACTAGAATCGTGTAGGCTACGAAGATGACAAGTTCACCTTAGCTACCCAGTTGCGACATATTTTTTTTATATCAAGGACCCTTCCAATGAGAAGTTCCATGCAGTGCTTCAAGGTAAGAAGTTTTACTTTAAACAGAAAATTGATTACCTAGTCAAAATTGATAGTCCTGAGTTTCCATCTGTATTTCCTGGTGTGTAACATGTCGGGGGACCTGTTGTGAGACGGTGTTCTCATGCTGATGGGTTGTGGGTTGATGAAAGCGGTGAAATCGTGGGTGGGAACACTGTGTTGAAGCGTAAAAGGTAGATAGTTATCCCCATGTTTTTTGAATTTCCTTCCACTGATTGGTTAATACTCACCCCCTATTTTGTGAAGTATTTTGTATTACTCCCCCTATTTTGTGCAATACTCACCCCTCCCCTATTTTGTGAATTATTAT
>JAULKM010106185.1:0-24283 GCA_032355605.1 Rubia tinctorum | reverse complement strand
CACCGCCCCGACACCTCCACCCCCAGTCACCCTCATCCCGAACGTCAGATCTCTTCCCGTCGTCAGATCTCCCACTCGTCGGTCGTCCCTCCTCGCCCGTACTCCACCCGTCGGCCGTCCCCCGCCGTTCCGGCCACCATCCTCACACCCGACCCCAGCCCAATCGGCGCTCAGCCACAATTTTCAAATCCCAAACATAATTCCATGTTCGGCCAGTCGTCGTTCCGGGCACCGTTCTCACACCCAACCCTGGCCCCGTCGGCCATCAGCCCCAATTTTCAAATCACAAATAAAGATTTCATATCCGGCCGGTCGGAAACTCGATTTTCCGGAAAAATAATGTTGAAAAAATGGTGCTCCGGCGATTAGGGGCCGGAAATGAGGATTGGTACAACTGAAAACCAAACCATTCCACTTGCATCATGGAGGAGTCGGTCCGATCCATTAGCTGGAAGTTTCACTTATGGTCTCAACCCTCTAGGCATGTCAGAATTGTCTGTTTGGAATAGAGGCGTCCCTTATTGTCGGAGTGGTCCGTGGAATGGTAATGTATTTAAAAAACTGGTTTTACCGTTATGGTTTTATCTAGCAAACATATGTTCTAACGTAGTTTAACTTAACCAAGTACGTAAAATAAATAATGTACGAGACACACAACTTAGTTACGCAGTTCAGTGAAATCCACCTACGTTTGCGGGATCTGGCCCAGTTCAGAATAAATTCACTAATCATAAAGATATAGTACAAAGTACACCAAACAACTATATATATGTTTTCTAATTCTAAACGTGAATTTTGCAAGCTCCCCTTGCTACCGATCCGCCTTGATTAGACTCCCTCTGACCTTGAAACTCATCGACGTTGGATCTCCTCCTCCTGAGAAATTAAGGCATATGCTCTGAACTTTAGCACACGGGTCGTGTATGTTGGAACATGGTCAGTCTGGCTCTTCGCAAATACTTCTCGGCAGAATGTAAAATATGAATGCAGATTTTTTTTCCTCAATTAAATTCACACGTATTGCACTCGTTAATGTCCTCTATTTATAGTCCATATGCAGATCGGAATGCTCTATAATTATCTCCATAATATTCTCATTCCTTATCTGCTTATGAAGCATATCCAAATCCCATAAATAAAAAGATCTTCCTTATCTCAAATATCCCATAATATCCTATGAATCCAATTCCATAATTATAGGGATTTTCTACAATTCCATTATGCTTCTACACGGTTGGAATAAATATTGCATAATCTTCAAGTTTCCATAAAATAATTTCGCTCCAATATTCTTCTCGCAAATATGCTTTCGGAGTATGTTCCAACATGGAAATTCTAAAGTCGTATATAATTCATTCTTCATTTCAAATTCTGATTTTAATCAAATCCTTTAGAGATAGGAATTACCAAATATAATCCCTTGAAGAATATCTCGTCCATATCTTTTTCCATAGCTAAATATTCCAAATCAATTCCAATTCCATAAGTCTAATCCAATCTCATAAATATAGGAATTGATATATTCTCCAATCAAAACATTATGAACAAAATATCTCTTCTTCTTCTCGGATTACAACTTCACCTTCCTTATATCACCAACATTCTTTCTTCAACACAAACTATCCATATTTGCATAATTTCCACAAATTGCCAACTAGATAAATCTGGACTTTACAATGGTTTTCTGCTTTTCTGGCTTCTTGCAAAAAGCTGAAATTGCGGAACCCTAACCTCATTCAATTGTCTACATAACAAGAGCAACAAGCTCTCCCCTTCATTCACCACCAAAATTTGAACGACGATGAAAAAAGGATGCACCTTTCTTGTTCCGACTGCTCGCTCAAAATTTCCACCACTTACATCCGTCCCAATCAAAATTTTCTACTACCTTTTACACGAACATTTATGCATACTGATACGACTGAAAAAGTGGGATAATGGAATAATCAAATTTCAACCACACAATCTTAAGTTGGATTAGTGTTTAAAACATGGTGGTAAGAGAGAAGCACAATGAATGCTTATAGGATCAGGCCATATTCCCAATCCCGTGAAGCAATAAAGCAAGAAATTCGAAGGGGAAAAAAGGGTTTCCTCCGGAGAGGAGTTTAATCAGGCTTGTGTCTGCTTCCTTTTCTATGATGGATGTGGCTGCTTGAATTAAAGGGGCATCGAAATACGAATCAACAAAAATATAGTACTCCTTTCCTACCATTATAAATTGCACACTTTGACTTTTATCAGTTGACTTGATCATTTGGGATGACTAAAACTTGTGAAAAGTTAATATTTTAAAAAATATGTTATAAAGAATCTAACAAGATATCACTTAATAGTATTTATATTTATATCAATTTAATTTTATGGTCAAAGTTGAGATTTTTTTATTAAATAATTTAATAGTTAAATTACAAATTGAAATGAGATGGAGGAAGTAAGGTTGTTGTGTTATCGGAATTAAAATCTAACTAGTTCCATCAAATCAGTTAGAAGATAAATACATAAATAGCAATTAAATAAGCCATGGTCTCATTTGTCAATACCTACAAAGAGGGTGAAGAAGTTGATCGAGGTCATTTTCGAGATTTCATTTATCTCCGCAACTGCCAACTAGCTCTGCCCTAAGCCGTTGAATGCTTCTGTCAGCAAATTTGATGAGCTCTTTATGCGTAAGTGGCAACACATTATACCAAAGGCAATGTAAAACCTAAAATAGGGTTTAGAAAAATAAAATATTGAATTATAAAAGAAAGTGAATTATTGGAGATGAAAAAGTCATTTGCAGTAGACGCAACATTGGTGGTGGTGGAGCTGTCCGCTGGGCAATCAAAGTGCAGGAGGAAAATGCTTGCATACTTGGAGATGCACTTGGAGTTATATGTATGGTCAGAGGTGAGATGTATTTGTCCCTCTCATTTGCAGACACTATCAATCAAATACAGTATATGTTGGAGCAATTAGGTGTAGATCCACCCTTTTGGATGCCCCGTGATAGGAATATTCTTGCTCACTCGCTTGCTAGTTTTGCAAAGTTGAGCAAGTCACTCAATATTGTATAGGATTCTTCCCCAAACTTTCTCTTATCAGGCGATACTAGACGTTTCCAATAATATGAAATGATAATATTTAATTTCAAAAGAGGTGAAACATTACTAATACATGCATACAATAATAAAATATTTAGTTTAGCTCGTTAAAGTACATGTGTCACATTGGTGCAAATGCTGTACAAAATTATTTTGTAAGTTGTATTAAAATTTTAGTCACCATGTTAATTATTTATGTAATCATAAGTGGGTAACATTCCTGCTTACATTATAGAAAATTGATTTATAAGTTATTTTACAAATGTAGTTAGCACTTTAACTGTCTAAATTATTGATCTCTTCATTAGATGTTTGCTGAGCGTGCAAAATATTTGTCAAAAGTGTCTTGCTAGTTCCCGAAGTTGTGCATCCTCCAATATCATTGTCCTCTGAGTTCTTCAGCTCAGTAAGCCCGATATTCCCCTAAAGGTT
Source organism: Rubia tinctorum (assembly GCA_032355605.1). NCBI lineage: Eukaryota > Viridiplantae > Streptophyta > Magnoliopsida > Gentianales > Rubiaceae > Rubia > Rubia tinctorum. The sequence goes on along the minus strand of JAULKM010106185.1, from coordinate 20,765 downwards.
CATTCACATGAATTCAAATCTCTCTTGCTGATGCTCGTACATCTTAGCATTCGCTCTAAGTATCGCATCTATATACTACTATTCTCTCTTCTTCTAAATTATTAGGGCCTATTCGCTGCAATAACTACCCTGTGATGGTTCACCAAAACCTTGCAATCTAGCAGCTCAGTGCCCATATCCACTTTTGTGCGCTTTACTTGCACTCTATGAAGGAAGTATTGATTAAGTTCTCGTGTACAAAAAACGGGGAAAATTTTCCATGATTTATGTAATAGTAGCTGGAGTATATGAGGATAATATCTGGATCCTTCAAATAGGAAAATGATACTAGTATGTGAATCAGACATTGCTATGATTATTAGGAAAATTAAATTATAAGTTGTGATAAAATTTTAATTAATGCGTTTATTATTTATATAATCATAAATGGGTCATGCACATTCATGCATACACTGTACAAAGTTGATTTATAAGTTATTTTACTAATGTAGTTAGCACTTTAATTAACAAAATTATTGATCTCTTCATCAGATGTTCGCTGAGCGTGTGAAATATTTGTCAAAAGTGTCTTGTTGTGTTGCTTTCAATATCACTGTCCTCTGAATTCTTCAGCTCAGCAAACTCGATAGTCCCTTCAAGGTTATCCAGCATGAATTCAAATCCGTCTTACTGATGCTCGTACATCTTGACCTTTGCTCCCGGAATCGCATCCCATACTGTTCCCTCCTCTTCTAGTGTAAGTTGAGGCCATTCAACATCGGTTGCAAGATCTTGACCTAGAGTATGCACAAAAGTCACGTATATTTATTCAAAACCTGCAATACTCCTTCTCGATCATATGACATGAACTGCAACTTGTTTTGAAAAAAGAGAAACTTAATCAAAATGCATTGCAAGTCATTTAAAAATATAAATATAAATCAAAATGCAAAATGATCATTTGAATGTTTTGATGTCAACATATTATCATTTCATCATGGAAGACGGTGAGAAAATAATTTAGAAAAAGGAGGACAACAAACTAAGCAAGGGAACATTAATAAGTTACTTGAATGATAAATTTAACTTCGGTAGCACATTGTACCGGCTGTAGACATCTATCTACCACCACCGACATCTCCATCTTGCTAATGTTGGCATCGGCGATAAACCGGAGAGGGAACGAGTATCGCAGCGTTGTGTTCACCTTTCGCGCACTGTCCTCCTATAGTCATCAAGGTTATGAAAGTGCGCGGGAGAGAGGGCCAGAACGGTGATCTTCTCCTCGTCTATGTCAGAGCCACGGAAAATTGTTGATCCTCACCATGAGAATGGTTCACCGGCATGGTTGTGGTTTCGGCTAAAAACCTGAATTTATGTTTTTGATGAAAGAAGAGAAACCGCTAATTAGGAACCAAATGTTTAAAAATTGAAGTATCAATTTATAAACGGCTTGCTGGAGACACTTATAAAAAGAAATCGTACATGTATATAATGGGTTGCAAGCCTCCCACCACCTGTTTATCTTCAAACATGCAATGAAGTATATTCTCATATATAATAAACAAAAATGCCATGCATAAATAGGATGGAATATTACAAAATAACTGATAAACTAGTACAAATATAAAATTTGTCATTCTAACTAACTAATACGTCATTTAATAATAATTTAAATTTGAAAATAACGAATCTAGAAAAGATATATGAAAAAATAGTAGTCATAGTACCTAGTTATCGTATTTGTACATGTTATCATCTTCCCAAACAAAAGAATATACTAACTCACTGTACTAAAACTGTAACTTGAAACATTCATGTATTGTACAGGGTTGGTTTTAGGTTCATTTCGAACACCAAGTTAAAAGTGTTTAATCTATCACTAGATTTATTAATTGATACATTGTGGGGGCCCTCTCATTCCCATCTAATTAATTCATCAATTAGACTATGATCTATTATGTTCATATTTTAGATAAAATTATTGTATTAATTATATTGTTTTCAACACTAAAATTAACTGTTGATCCTCATTACGCCGCTGAACGGGGTGGCGCCGGTGCCAATGGCATCGACCGGAGTAGAGAAGGAGTATATACGTTCTTAAGGAGTAGAGAAGGAGGGGTTATTTATAATTTGTGCTGTGAATGATATGATTACAAAAAAAAATTAAAATTGAGCATATAACATGAAAAGTTTACCTGAAAGATGAAATTGGATTTCCATGATAAACCAGAAGTATTGTTCATCTTTGATTTTAGCTTCACCCAATTAGTTGATTTTACAAATAGCTTGCAAATAAAAGGGTTTAAAGAAAGATATTGGTTGGCTGTTCTATAGTAATAAGGGTTCTTAAACTCAACCTGACACAGTACAAACAAAATATATTTGAAAACCCTAGGTTGCACGTGCCTTGCATCTGGATCAAAAGGTATAGAGACAACTAAAATGTGTTTTCTATTTTTTGGAAATCATTCATCTCATAAACATCGACTATCTCACAATAAACATTAATTTTTTACGGTATGATTGATTTCTCCCACTTAAAAGTCTTGAAGTATTTAACATTTGTCAACTATCGTACGTGCAATGCAATTTATAATAATACATAAAATATTTTGTTGCGTGTGACACATGTTGCAAAATTTGTGATTATTTCTAAAACTCTATGAAATTCAAGTTGGTATTTTATTAATTGATTTAGGTGTTAGCGATATTTTTAATATCATGGATTTCTTTTGCACCAATGGTGCACGTACGTCATAAGTTGCTCAATGGCCTAGTTTCAATTTTACGTGTATAATCATTTAGTTCAACTTGTTTCTCGTTACACAGAATCACGTACTTTGTCTATTTCTAATATATTATGATGAAAAATTTTATGGTGGAAAATAGATAGATCGGGTAAGCTATTATATCTAGGGATTAAAGGATTAAATTGGAACTTTATTGAAGTGTGTTGGCTCACTAGGCTGGGGCTAAAGATTACTCGTGATACCGTAAACGTAATAAAATTGGTGATAGGTGTTAATTTGGTAAACAATTCTGGCTGTGGGGTTTTCAAGATCAAAACAAAGTGGGTGTAGTTCACTGATTGCTTGAATATTCCGTCATTCAGAAAGTTCAAAACAAAAGCAGTCACATCATCCTTAACAATATGCTAAAATTTCCGAAATAAAATATTGCTCATACCGTCTGGTCCTAAGTATTTAAATGGATGCATCTGCTTTATTGCTTTCGTCACATTTGTGTGATTTGTGTTATATTGTGTTCATATTGAGATATAATTTGCACTTTTGGTGTTTTTGTGTGCATAAATTCATGGATTGTGAAGAATTGAGAGTGAGCTATATATTGTACTCTTTTCCCCTTTACGAACGTTTTTTTGCCACTGGATTTTCCAGGTTAAGGTTTTTAATGAGAAGATGTGCTTCGATGGAAAATTTTCTTATTATATAAGACATTCCAGAGATGAAAGAAATGAGGCAAAAACATAATTGCTGAAGTTATTGGGTGAAAAGTGAATTATTGAATAAACATGGATTTGAAGAAAATAAAAATATTCACTTTCCATATTGATGAGCATGTTATTATCTGTTTCCAATAAAATTCCTTAATTTTAGGAATCAGTTAATTAGATTTGGAATAAATTTAATTATATTTCCTTTTCTTTGGAAGAAGAGTCCGATTGTAATTTGGTTATGGGTTCTCAACCGTGCATATACACACGGGTACAGACTATGGAGGGAGGTGCTTATATATATTGTCGAATCACAGTTTTTCGTTTAATTAATTTAGAGCCGCCGCAGGTTACACAATTGAGGTGCACTGCATAATTATATGGTTTGATATATAGGTTAATTTCGTTATATTATTATTTTATTATATCGATTATGTTTTGTTTTTACATTGTTTATTTGTTTAGTTTAATTATTATGAGTAGTTAATTTATATATCGGAATGGAATTACAAGCATTAGTTTATGAATCGTGAGGTTTAATTGTTTTATAATTAATTCTTATTTGTTCTTGGTTCTTGGTTTAATTTTATTCTTAATATGCTTAAGCCTGATCAACTTGAATATTATTGGGATATTGTTATCTGATTCCATCAATATGTAATCGTTGGAAATGGTTAGTAAGTAGCGAGTTATTGTGAAAAACACCTAACTAGCAAAGATTGTAATAGCAAGATGGGGAACAATTAAGTGTTCATTACTATTTACTATTACTTTGGTAATTGTTGTGTCACGTTCTTTTCATTATTAATTCTATCGAGGTATGCATCTGGTTTAGCGAATACTTTCCGGAGGAATCTTGGTAAAAGAAATAATTAATTAATTATAATTGGTCAATTGTCGACAAAGTAAGAAAGAATTGAGAGAGTTAAACTTACCTACATTCGTATAACTGATAGATACGTAAGGACTAATTCATTATTACGCCTTTGATCGATGTTTAACTAATGTGAGTTATTCTGAGCCGATTACCTTCTCCATATATTATCTAGATTTTTATATTTTTAAAATTTGCATTATTAATTTATATTTTATATTAGTTAGTTCCATTGTTAGTTTTAGATAAAAATCTTAAAAATTAAGGCGTTGTGCCTACACCAAAACTGTTTTATATTAGTAGTTATTTTATTATTGTTTTTGCTCTATTTCTCGTGGGATCGACTCTACTTACTACTCTGCTAATATCATTTATAGAGTTTGCATATTATTTTGGTGAGTGAAACGACCTTCCCCACTGAGCCTGAATATGCCCGCATGAGGGCTTCGGCCACGTCACCACTGATCTGCAGCCGAATGTGCTAAACTACTTGTTTCATGATCTCTGTCAAAACCTCAGATGAAGTGAAAAGACTTTCAAAATAATCCATTATTATACGCTCAATGCTAGCCTCGTCGGTCTTGAGCTCCTGGTTGGCGCCTTTTAGGTCTCCAATATGGTTAATTATTTTTCTCTGTGATAAAAATGTGTGGAAGAAAACCATGTTTCTATCACCGTCCTAGTACTGGTGTTGTTTATCTTGTTGCTTCCATTTAATACAATCTGCATCATGCAAGAAATCTTACGCCTGTCTTAAAGCAGCAATATCAATTTTCACTACCTCAGTAATGATTCCACTCACCAAACTAAGTATTAAGAGTTAGACTCAGTCTACAGAATATTCTTCTTCCTTGTACATAGGATATATTCTTGTTTGTAGTTGAGATAGTCTAGGAATTTTGTTATTACTTTCCTTGTATAAATATGCTACCTACGTCAATGATCAGAATCAACCTTTACAGCATATCTTATTCTACTCTCTATATGGTATCAGAGCAGCCCTATCGATCCCAAATCATGTCTTCCGAAAATTCCCAAATCACCACTTCCGCAACTTAGATTTTGTTCACGGCTTCTGGTGGCGCTGCGGCCAATCTTCAATTCCCGGCGCTGGCAGTCCGTCTTGACCGCACCAACTACTCCCTATGGTGCGGCACTGTTCGTTCGGCCCTCGAAGCGTATGAGCTTGAGGCATATTTGGTCTCTGGTGGTGCTCCTTCCCCAACTGTTCATTCCGGCGAGGGCTCCTCAGCCACCACAGCACCAAATCCTGATTTTGTGGCGTGGAAACGCAAGGACCGTCTGGTTCTTTTATGGCTGTGATCCACTCTTTCCACACCTATGCTTGGTCATGTTGCTCGTGCCACCACAACCGCGGAGCTTTGGTCCATGTTGGAACAAATGTTCCAGTCCCAAACACGAGCACAGCTGATGCATTTGAAGCAGCAACTCCAAGTTCTCCAGAAAGGCAATATGTCTATCTTGGAGTATGTTGAAAAGAAGAGGGCAATTTCTGATTCTCTGGCAGAATGTCTCTGTGTCGTTTCCGACGACGACTTTGTCTCATTCATCTTATTTGGTCTCAGGCCTGAGTATAGCGCCTTCAAGACTGCTTTGAGCATGCGGCTGGATCCTGTCTCTTCCAATGAACTCCTTGGCCTGCTTCTCCAAGAAGAACAACGTATCATGGACTCATGTGCCGAGTCTTCCATTCTGTCCGCCAACGTTGCACACAGGAGCGGTGGATCATCTCGTTCGGCCGTGTCTGCATCTTCTCCAGCCGGTGATAGCCCCCGCATTACTTGTCAAATATGTGATAAGCCATATCATGGTGGAAGAAACTGTCATCAGCGTTTCAACACCATTGATTAACCGGCCACCAATCGCCGGTCTGCTGCTCGTCATCGTCAGCACCATTCTGCCAACAAACATGCCCTTGCTGCCTACACAGTCCTTCCGCCATCACTGATCCTTGGGTGGTGGATTCTGGAGCATCGAATCACGTGACTGCTGATCTTGGCGGGCTCAACATCCATTCTCCGTACACCGGCGCCAATGATCTTGTTGTTGGCAACGGTGAGTCATTACCCATTACTCATACTGGTCATTCTATTTTACTTGCAAAGCATGCTTCTAATTCCCAGTCCCTTGCCCTTAAAGATGTGCTTGTCGTTCCCAAAATTTCTAAGAACTTACTTAATGTGTCTCAATTGTGCAAAGATAACAATGTTTTTGTGGAATTGCATGCTAATCACTGTCTTGTTGAGACTCTTCAGGGAAAGCAAATCCTTAAAGGCATTGTTGAAAATGGCTTGTACCGGATCCCAATTCAATCTTCTGGTCCAAGCATTTTCATTGGTGAACGAGCGTCTGTCTCCTGTTGGCATCATCGCTTTGCTTATCCCCATGAGTCTGTTCTCCGCCATCAGTTGGTTGACTTTGATTTACCTGTTTCCTCAAATAAAACATTGCCTCTTTGTAGTGCATGTTAGTTAGGCAAGAGTCATAGACTCCATTTACCTTCTCATCATGTTTCGTCGAAGAATCCTTTTGATTTGGTTTACTCCGATGTTTGGGGTCCTTCATATGTTCCTTCTTTGAATGGAAATCATTACTTTGTTATGTTCATCGATGATTGCACAAAGTTCATTTGGATTTATTTTTTGGCCACTAAATCTCAGGTTTTATCCGTTTTCACTCTCTTTAAATCCATGGTTGAAACTCAATTCTCTACTAAAATTAAAGCTTTTCAATCTGATTGGGGTGGTGAGTATAGGAATATTTCTACTTTCCTTCAAACTCATGGCATTTTTCATCGTGTTTCTTGTCCTCATACTCCCGAACAAAATGGAGCTTCTGAGAGACGAAACCAAATAGTTGTTGAAAAAGGATTAGCACTTTTGGCTCATTCTCATCTTCCTATGGACTTATGGGAACAAGCCTTTCACACTGCTATCTATTTAAACAATCGTACCATAACCCCTACTCTCCAAAATTAATCTCCAAAATCAGTCCGGTCATCAAGCCTACCACCATTCGAGTTGTTCTCAGCATTGCAGTTACTCGGAATTGGCCTCTCCGCCAGGTTGATATCAACAATGCTTTTCTCAATGGTGATCTTGTCGAGACTGTGTACATGGAACAACCACCGGGCTTTATCTCACCAACTCAACCCTCATTTGTTTGCAAGCTTAAAAAGGCTCTTTATGGTCTTAAACAAGCTCCAAGGGCATGGTTTCAGAAGCTCAATCAAGCTCTTATTCGTCATGGCTTCAAGCAATGCATCTCCGACACTTCTCTATTCATTAAAAGGCATGGCTCGAATGTGGTCTATGTCCTTGTATATGTGGACGATCTTATCATCACAGGCTCCAATCCTTCCTTTATTGATGACTTTGTTCAGTATCTCAATTCGGTTTTCTTTTTGAAGGACTTGGGGGATCTTCATTTATTCTTGGGCATTGAAGTTCAGCATAGTTCTACGGGCCTCCTCCTTTCTCAACGCAAATATATACTAGACCTTCTTGATCGAAGCAGGATGATGGGGGCCAAGCCGATTGCATCACCAGTAATTCCTGGTTCTCGTTTACTTGCATTTGGTGATCCCTTTTAGGACTTACATCTCTACCGGAGCATCGTAGGTGCCTTGCAATATGCAACCATAACTATGCTAGAAATCTCCTACTCCGTTAACAGAGTCTGCCAATTCATGCACCGGCCAACGGAGCTTCACTGGATAGTGGTTAAGCGCATTTTGCGTTATCTGAAGGGCTCCCTCGACGCTGGATTAATTTTCAAGCCTTCTAGTGACTTTCGTCTGCTGTGTTTTACGGATGCAGGTTGGGCGTCTGACCCCGATGATTGCAGGTCTCAATATGGCTTCTCAATCTACTTTGGCGGCAATCTTGTAAGCTGGTCTTCTAAGAAACAAAACATTGTTGCCCGTTCCAGCACCGAAGCTGAATATAGAGCCATCGTTGTCGCCTCTGCTGAGGTCCTTTGGTTGCAGCAGCTCCTTAAAGAGATGGGTATTTCGCATGCTGGTCCTCCCATTATTTTGTGCGACAATCTCAGTGCCACCTTTCTCACAGCAAATCCGGTGTTCCACCAATGCTCCAAACATATAAAGATAGACTACCATTTTGTGCGAGAGCAGGTCCAAGCTGGAGATTTGGTTGTTCGGCATGTCCCGTCCGTTGATCAAGTTGTGGATATCTTTACTAAAGCTGTGGGAACTTCCCGGTTCAGAAACTTGCGAACCAAGCTTCTCGTTCGTCTCCGATCGTGAGCTTGCAGGAGGGTATTAAGGGTTAGACTCAGTCTACTGAATATTCTTCTTCCTTGTACATAGGATATATTCTTGTTTGTAGTTGAGATAGTCTAGGAATTTTGTTATTACTTTCCTTGTATAAATATACTACCTACGTCAATGATCAGAATCAACCTTTATAGCATATCTTATTCTACTCTCTATACTAAGGATTTCTTTCTTTACCTCCTCCAATTGTTTTGGGATATCTAGAAATTTCTCCTTTCCCCACAATATCAACCTAAGCAAGAAGTTTGTGAGTTTCCGTGGCTAGGAAGGCGGCGTGCCACTCCACGTTTCTTTTATCATCTTATCACAATCAGTAGCTCTGGCCTAGTGAGCCTCAAAGCGGAGTCTCCTCCTTCATCTATGCTGCTTAGTGGATGGATTGCGAGGCTGAAGGCAAACTTACAGGAACATGTGATCAGCGTAAATCATAGGGAGAACATTAATTGAAGACGAGGGGAATAGGTTGTGTAGGCTTTGGTCACATGTTGCTTGATCAAGTCTTGCCCTTTTAGTGTTTGACTGGGCTAGGAGCCTATTTCGGTTAAACTTTGATCCCATATACCCCATGTCAATCAATCCACATAAATCCAAAGCTTCTTTTAATGTAATTATCTATCATTCCACTCTTGGTTGACTGCCTTGAATCTCTTCTTGCGATAGAACCTCATTGAATTCACCAAAACATATCCATGGTACTGTAGGATCTTAGACTAACTGCTGAATTTTTTCCCCATCCCTCTCTTTGGTTAGCCACAACAGGTTCTCTATAGTAACCGATGATACGTACACAACTTCCTGATATCGTAACAAAAGCATCTATGACTTGACATAAAATTTAAATCTACCACTAGTTGCTTATTCCATAACAATGCAAAACCACGTGAGTGACCTTGCGCTTCAACATCAACACCATAATAATTCAAATGCGACTTCAATTTATCAATAACATCTACGAGACATTTAGTTTCACTGGTGAAAGTCGTTTCACTCACCAAATTAATCTGCAAACTGTAGAGACGCGATTAGCACAGTAGTAAGTAGAGTCAATCCCACGAGAAACAGATCAATACCTAAAAAAATACCTACTAATATAGAACACTTTTGGTGTAGCCCCCCACACCTTAATTTTCAAGATTTTTCTAACAATTAATGATGCAAAGTAACAAATATGAAATATGAAATAAAAATCTAGAAAATATATGATGAATGTAATCGGTTTGGAATAACTTACATCAGTTAAAAATCGATCACGGGCGCAAAGATAAATCAATTCATATGCATCTATCAATTATAGGAAATTAGGTACGCTTAACATCCCCAAGTCTTTCTTACTTTGTCGACAATTGACCAATTACAATTAATCAATTATTTCTCTGACCAAGATGTCCCCGAAAAGTATTCACTAAACCAGATACACACCTCGATAGCATTAAGAATGAAAACAACCTGATACAACAATTACCAAAATAAAATCAAATAGTAATACACATTTAATCGTTCCCCATCTTGCTATTACGGTCTTAGTTAGTTTGTTGTTTTTCACAAGAACTTGCTACTTACTAACTCTTTCCAACGATTACGTATTGGTGGAATTAGAAGCATTATACCAATAATATTCAAGTTGATCAGAATTAAACATATTAAGAATAAATTCAACCAAGAACAATCAAGAACACATAAGAATCAATTATAAAACAATCAGGTTTCACGATTTATAAACTAATGCTTGTTATTCCATACCGATACATAAATTAACTACTCATATTATTTAATTAAATAAACAAACAGATAATTATTATAAAAACAAAACATGATTATCGAAATTAAATAATAAATAAACAAACAAACCAGGAATTGGATGCTGCGCAAAAATATGCTAATGAAACAAAATAATTTTGCCGCAGAAATTCAAAAAAACAAACTAAGATTTTTGTCAACTAAAACTACTCCTATCTCTGTAGGCGTATCTCTGCAACTAATACTAACAAACTAATCTAACCCTAACTATTTGCGTAAAACTGATGTCTCTCTGTGCTGCGGATACACGGGGTCACAATCGTGCAAATGCTGTACAAAATTAATTCATAAGTTGTGTTAAAATTTTAGTTAGCACGTTAATTATTTATAAAATCATAAGTGGGTCATATTCGTGCATACATTGTACAAAGTTGATTTATAATTTATTTTAAAAATATGGTTAGCACTTTAATCCTCCAAATTATTGATCTCTTCATCAGATGTTCGTTGAGCGTGCAAAATATTTGTTAAACGCGTCTTTCTAGTTCCCAAAGCTATGCATCCTCCAATATCATTATCCACTGAGTTTTCAACTCAGCAAGCTCCAAATTCCCCCTCAAGGTTATTTCACATGAATTCAAATCCCTCTTGCTGATGCTCGTACATCTTGGCCATTGCCCCAGGGATCGTATCCGTATACTACTGTTCCCTCAATTGCCTCAGGTATCGCATCCGTATACTACTAGTTCCTAAAGTGGTGCATCCTCTGATATCATTAACCTTTGAATTTATCCTGATCACATTATGTGAACTGCAACTCGTTTAAAAAAGAAACTAAATCAAAATGCATTGCAAGTCGTTCAAAAATATAAAAATAAATCAAATTGTAACATGGTAATTTGAATGTTTTGATGCCAACATATTATCATTTCATCAAGTAAGGAGGTGGAAAAACATTAGAAAAAGAGGACAGAAAACAAAGCAAAGGAACATGAATAAGTTACTTGAATGATAAATTTAACTCCGGCCGCACGTCGTACTAGCTGCAGACATCCTCCATCACCAACTTTACCACCTTGCTAATGTTGGCTTGGGCGACGAACTAGAGAGGGAACGATTTACACAGCTCTGTGCTCACTTTCCACGCACCGTCCTCTGATAGTCATCGAGATTATAAAAGTGTACATGGGAGAGGGCCAAAACAGCAACCTCCTCCTCGTCTATGTCAGAGACGCAGAATGATGTTGATCCTCACCATGAGAACGGGTCATCGGCATGGTTGTGGTTCCGGCCGGAAACTTGAATTTAAGTTTTTGATGAAAGAAGAGAAACTGTTAATTTGGAATCAAATGTTTAAAAATTGAAGTATCAATTTATAAAGAGAAACCGTACATGTGTATGATGGGTTGCAAGCCTCCCACACCTCTTTATCTTCGATCATACAATGAATTATATTCTCAGATATAATGAACAAAAATGGCATGCACAAATAGGATGGGATATTACAAAATAACTGATAAGCTAGTAAAAGCATAAAATGTGTCATTCTAACTAACTAATACGTCATTTAATAATAATTTAATTAAAAATAAGAAAATACCGAATCTAGAAAAGATATCTGAAAAAATAACAGTCATCGTACCTATTTATCATATATGTACATGTAATCATCTTCCCAAAAAACAGAATATACTAACTCACTGTGCTAAAACTGTACAAGGTCGGTTTTAGGTTCATTTTTTACCACCAAGTTAAAAGTGGTTAGTCGATCCCTAGCTTAATTAGTTGATACTTTGTCGAACCCCTCACATTCCCATCTAATTTATTCAGCAATTAGACTATGATTGATTTTGTTCATATTTTAGAATAAAAATGTTGTGTTAATTTTATTGTTTTCAACAATAAAATTAACTGTTGATCCTTACTAGAGAAGGAGTATATACGTTTTTCGAGAGTAGAGAAGGAGAGGCTATTTATAATTTGTACTGTGAATAATACGATTACAAAAAAATTAAGTATAAAACATGAAAAGTTACCGGAAAGATGGATTTCTTTCTTAAACCAGAAATATTGTTCGTCTCTAATTTTAGCTTCACCCAATTAGTTGCTTTTACAAGTAGCTTCCACATAAAAAGGTTTAAAGAAAGATATTGGCTGGCTATTTTATAGTAATAAAGGTTTTTCAACTCAAACTGCCACAGTACAAAGAAAATATATTTGAAAACTCTAGGTAGTGTCTTGCACCCAGGTCAAAAGTTATAGAAACAACTAAAAAGTGTTTTCTATTTTATAGAAATCATTCATGTCATAAACATTATCGATTATAAACATTAATTTTTGATGGTATGATTGATTTCTCCTACTCAACACTCTGAAAATGTTTAACATTATACCCTACTATCGCACGTGCAATACAATATACAATAATACAAAAAATATATTGTGCTGCATGTGACACATGTTGCAAAAGCGATTTGTGAGTATTTCTTAAACTCTATGAAATTGAACTTGATATTTTATTGATTGATTTCGGTGTTCGCGGATATTTTGATACCAATCAAAAATTTCTTTTGCACCAATAGTGCATGTACGTCATCAGTTGCTCAATTTACGTGTATAATCATTTAGTTCAACTTGTTTCTCGTTACACAAAAGCAAGTACTTTGTCTATATTTAATATATTCCAAAGAAAAATTTTATGGTGGAAAATAGATGGATTGGGTAGGCTTTTATGCCTAGGGATTAAATGGTTAAATGGGTAGATGTCAATTAACTTTATTGAAGTGTGTTGGCTCACTAGGTTGGGGTTAAGGATTACTCGTGATACCCTAAACCTTATAAAATTGGTGATAGGTATGAATTTGGTAAACAAGTCTGGCTGTGGGGTTTTCGAGATCAAAACAACGTGGATGTAGTTCATGGATGGCTCGAGTATTCCGTTAAAGTTCAAAACAAAAGCAGTCACATCATCCATAATAATATGCTAAAATTTCTGAAAGAAAATAGGGCTCATACCGTCTAGTCCCAAGTATTTACATGGATGCATCTGCCTTACTGCATTCGTCACATCTGAGCCTGTATATGGCTACATGAGGGCTTCAGACACGTCACCACTGATCCGCGGACGAATGTGCCCTACAACTTTCTTCATGATCTCTGTCGAAGGCTTAGATTAAGTGAAAAAGACTTCCGAAATAATCCATTATTATATGCTCAATGCAGCCTCGTAAGTCTTATACAAGTACAAACAAATGTAAAACACTCTCGTTTGAAACATCACAAAAACAGCAAGGTGAACAGCATACGTGTGCTAGACATTCTTTCTCTCAAGAACATCTAAAGGAAAAAATTCATGCTTAGGAAAGAGTTTAGTGCGCCAAACTAACCTTGCCCATCTATCATGTTCAGAAACTAAAGTATGTCTATTTGAGCAATGGTTCAACCTTATAAGATAAATTTTATAAAAGTATAAAAACTTGAAATATGGTAATATAGTAGGTAAGTAAATGTTTGAAATTTTACTTCACAAGTAAGCATAACATTTTTCCAGTTTTGAGTAATAAGTATTAGGGTTTTTTAAAACCGTAAAAAAGAAACAAAACAAAGTGAATCGGAGTAGATCCTATAACATGCATACAATCACAAAATGTTTAGTTTAGTTCGTTAAACCTCGTGGCACTTATTTGTGCAAAAATCGTAAGAAATTGATATGTAAATTATTTCATAAATGTACTAGCACCTTAATTAGTCGTTCAAATTATTGAACTTTGCAATAGTCGTTTGTATTTTTAGTCTTTTGGCACGTGTAAATATTTAAAATAAATTAATATATAATAGTCCAGTTCATAATCCACACATAAACTTGTTGTACGATCTATATTACCCTTTGTTGTGCGTTGTTTGGGTGATATCGATTGACATGAAAGGATAAAATAAATGTTTCACCATCATATCAAGAAGATTATAATTAAGAAGTTACTTAACAACAATATAAATTTACGTAAGAGTAAATATTAAAAATAATGAAAAATCTAATATATAAAGTAAACATGAGTAAAATTTTCTTAATTAAATAGTGATGAACAAGTGTACGAAATTACAAGAATAATGTTTGTAAAACTTAATTTATGTATATCCTCATCAAAAATCCTGGTTCTAACAAGTTTAAGAACCCCAAGAAAAATCACATAAAATCGATCACCACCTAAAATCATAGAACTGAAAATGATGTTGGCCTTACGTAGTGGATGAAAGCAAACCTCTCGAACATTCCAGCAAAACAAGAAACCGAATTCGGCGAGGGAAATTTTATGGTGCTTTTTAAGTAGGTGAGGGTTACAACGTAAAAAAGTTTAGACATGCACGTTAATCGCACGTTGCACGATAATTGCACATTAGTGGCACAGAATGAACACCTTCAGAAATAAAATAAAAATTATTCAAAGTGCGGAAAAATTAATCCTAAAGTTTATTTTTTTGAAAGAAACTTTATTTCTATATATCCTCGTTGGAAACCGAATCGTTCCGTACCAAAGTTTAAAGGGTTAACTTAGAGCATCAACAGTGGTTGCTTCTTAAACAATCTCTTTTTAATAAGGAGCACTTCTTATTTAAATTATACGAAGGATCATTGTTGAAAAATCACTCCCTAATATGCACTTTCTCCTCACTTAAGGAGTTGGTAGCTTTTTATTTGGGCGGTTATCAAACCATTCCCGAATGATGGCATATTTATCAAGCCATTCCACTTCCATGATAGACTTCAACCTCTTCCCATACCCATTACCTTTCGAAAGTTGTTTTTATTTCCTCCCCCTGTTGCCCATCAGTAGGTTCTCTTGTAGTAAGACCATGCTCTTCAACAATTTGATCAATGTTAGTTCTCAATAAAATATCAAAGTCAGTTTCACTTCCAGTAGTTTCATCAGTACTAGCTAGTAACTTGCAGGACAATAAATGGCGCATCAAATCACTATCACCAGGATACAAATCTGTGAGAAACGGAAATTTGAAATTGTTTAATCATTTTCATTTTTGACTGTGGCGACGGAAATTTTACGGTGGGTTTTATAGGTGGAGTTTACAGCGTAACATAAGAGTAAGACATGCACGATAATTGCACATAATCTTTTTTAGCACAAAATGGACATCTGCAAATAATAATAAAAAATTATTTGAAGTGCTGAAAAATTAATCTTAAAGTTTGAAAAGAAACTTAAATCATGTATATATCCTCATTGGAAACTGAATAGTCCCGCTCTTTGCACCAAAGCACGGAGGGAAAGCTTAATATTTTCCTTACACAGTTACACCAATGAGCTTGGGAAAATGTTGGTGTTTGCGAGGCTATATTTTATTCTTGGTGTATCATTTAGAGGTGCACCCAAAAAATGAAATCAAAATTAAATCTCAAAATTACCTTACATCAAATTAAATTATCAAACACAAAAGCCATTTCAAAACTAATTAGCACCGAACAAAAAGGGGGAAAGCTCACCACAATTTCTCCAAACTCAAACCTTCGGGCAAAGTCATCGGCCACCGAAGAAGCAGCAACGGCTTTCTTCTGCAGGGCCTCCAAATAATGCAGTTTCATCCATATCCCCACCAGCATGCTTGGTTGAGATCGTTCCCTTTTTAGCCACGCACAAACCCTAGCTCATGGAAGCAAAGCCTTCGACTACAACAGACACAACCGACGTGGCCCAAAAAAACCATACAAAAAATATCTAAAAATCAGCGAGAGCTGCATAAATTGATATATATTTTTATTTTCGTCCATCCTACAAGTTAGTTGACGTGTGCGAGGACGGACACTATATAGGGAAAATTTGGTGAGTTCTCTATGTGTCACTTGCAGCATGCACATGTAAAGTAAAACCCTAAAATAAGATTTCAAAAAACATAAAATAAAAGTAGAACAAAATGAAATATTACTGTTCAGGTCATTGAAGTATGGAGTTCACATTCATACAAATACTGTACAAAACTGATTTATAAATTATTTTCAAAATTTAATGAATACCTTAATTATATATATTTATGTATATATATATATGTATAAATGAACTCTTCGATATCTGTGGGTCACATTCGTGCATTAATTATATAGAGTTAATTTGTAAGTTTTTTTATACATGTAACTAGCTAGCAGTCTGCTTATTTAAATTATTAAACTCATCATTAGTGGTTTGTGTTTTAAAATCTTTTGACACATATGTATCAATTTATAAATAAATATATGAATATATAATGTGGAAGCACATAATTCATATGTCAACTTGCATAATAGTTGTCCAATTAATGTTATAGTTTGTTGAACAGGCTTTTTAACTTAACCATTCCATCCATTTACAATCCCTTTATTTCTAAGATTTTTTATTACTAAACAACAAAAGTAGGCAAGATTTATAATGACATCCAAGAGTGCCTTAAAACTGCAAATGACTAACACACAAATTAGACGGCGCTACTCCAACTCTTAAGTCAACTAAATGTTCAATGATGGGCAACAATCGTGCGATAAAAGGCATGGAGATAAGGTCATTCAACTACTCGTGCCTTTAAAGAAAATTTAAAGTTATTTGTTTTAAAAGTATCTGGTACACCCGAATGAATGAATGAATGAAATTAATATCAACATATAATTTCATTATAGTACTTCTGAAACCATGCACGAATTTCTTTTGCACCCAGTGTGCACGCTTGTCAAAAGTTACAAAATGACCCAATCCCAATGTTGCATATATAATCTCTTAGTTCAAACACATAGACAACTACATACTCCATTTTTATATACATTCACAATACAAGTGTGCCCTGCAGTGGGAGAGTCACCCCACTTTCTTGTGTTGGTCATATGGGAAGTCTCACCCATTTTGTGTAAGGCAAATATAAAATGAATTTTGGTTGTCAGTAAAAATTAATAATAATAATAGGTCAATATGCAACATAGAAAATCCTCATTTCTTTCTTATATAAAGAGGATGAGTTTAAGAACATCTGTAATGCATGATTGCTTGTTGACGACAAATTATATGATATTCTTAGGGTACCATGAGAACTTCATTCTCAAGAATATTTTGTGTATTACAAATTGTAAGGATATGCATTGTCTTATGTGAGATTATGCATTATTTATAATTTAATTGTAATACTATATAGTATTGTAAGAGTTAATCTATTGAAATACAGTCTTTTCATAAGTTACGGAAAAACCAAGGTTTAAACTGCAAATTAGAATAAATCAAGATAAAACTTTTGGGTTGCGCTAAGCAGGTCATAAACTTATAATTACTGCACGTTGCATAATAAATTTTTAATATTGCAAATAAAATAATTTTATTTTTCTATAATTCTAATTCAACTCCGTCTTTTCATATGTTTATGGAAAGACAAATTTTTTTCCAATATTTTGCCATAATATACACAAATAATAATATTGAAATACATGAATACAACAATGCGCATCCATAGCACTGTAAGACACGGTATAAGAATTACTTGTTGAGATCACTCCTTAAGAACAACTCATTATTGTTGATCGTTTTTTAGTGTGAAACAAATTTATTTTATTTGCATAAATTATTAATGGGGGATCTTATAAAATAAATTCTTATTAATCTGTCCATTGTTGATAAAAAAAATTCAATAATGAAATTCAAAATCGAAAAAAAAAACACTCATTTTTTCGATTATGCATGTTATAAATAGGTTAAGGTATCCTAGTTCTAATAAATTGGATATTTAATGAAAATTCTTAAATACGTACACTAACCTATTCATTAATTTTTTTATTAAACTTAAACTATGAGAAAGTTTCAGGAAAGGCGACCTGTTTATAAATTTATGAACAATCCATTGTACTTTTTACCTTAAATGTAAAAAAATTAAAATTTTAAATTTAGTACTCCATCCCGGGGAAATCTGCACACTTTCCTTTATAGTTGTCTCAGACAAACTTGCACACTTTCCTCTTTTAAAAAATTTCAACAATCTAAATTTCATAATTATTCTTAAAAATTAAAAAATTTACATAACCCAACAAACTGCCTCCTTAACCCTAATTTCTCAGATTTCAAAGACAGCTTTCGCCACCACCTTTTTTGCCCGCCACCACTTTTAGCTCCGCCACCGTCACCGTCTCTTCCTCCACCTCCGCTCCTCATCCACCTACTCCCTCGCCTCCTCCTCCCCTCGCATCCGGCTCCGGCTCCTCCGCCCTCCTTCTGCCAACTCCCTTACCTCCGCCTCCGCCTCCGCTTCCCCTCGCATCTGGCTCCGCCACCGCCTCCCCGTGCCCCCTCCCTCCCTCGCCTCTGCTTCTGCCTCCTCCCCTTCCCTCCCTTCGCCGACCTTTCTACCTGATCCACCACCATTGATGCCACCACTATTGCCGCCACCCAATTGACGCCACCTCTCTCCCCTCGCTCATTGACACCTAAACCCTAAACCTATCTCCACCATGATCCACCCCTTGATGCCAACCAACCCCCATTTCCCTCGTCGTCACCACCCCCAATTCCCTTTTCTAATCACCCTTGAGTCATCGACGGTGGAATTCATCTCGCGACGAAAACCATTGCTGCATGACGGGGTTCAATGGACGCTGGAGATAGGTGGATGACGAAGAGAGACGGAGAGAGGAACAAGCCAGTCAAAGAGAGGAACAAGACAGTCGAAGAGAGGAGGCAGATCTGGAGCTCTAGTTCAGAAAGAAGATATGGGTACTTTGGTCATTTTACTTTGCAAAAATTAAAAGTCACATACTCTCTCTCTAGGTTCCCCTGGGACGGAAGGAGTATATAATTTAACAAATGCAATGTATAAGGTAAAAACTACGTAGACTTTCCATATGCTTATGGACATATTGCATGTCATGAAACACACTCTTAAACTATTACCGCTCATAATGGATGAATAAATTCTATTATAAGAAATATATATTTCCATTTTAATTTCACTATCGAGAAAAAATAGGCATTTTTATGTTCTTCTTAACATTCATGTGTTACTGTACATATGTTGACTTTGTTTTTCTACTAGCTGTTATCATTTCCAATAGTTTTATACGCCTCTTGTTATTTTAATTTTATTATTTTTTCAAATATCATTCATCATTTTCAAGATTAGATTCTTCTTTTTCTAATCTAATATTTTGAATGTATTTAAATGGCACACTAGCATGAATCTAAAAACGTATCAGATATACTCCCCGTCCCACCATTAATTTCTTAATTTGACTTTTAAAAGTCAACAATATCAATTTTTAACTATTAATATCGTTATTTATGTGTAAAAATTAAAAAATTTATAAAATAAAAATATATGTTATGATGAATTCAGCGACATATAATATGATAATAAACTTATTTACATAATATTGAATTTAATGATCAAAATTGGGTTAGTTTGACTTTAAAGGGTCAGATTAAAAAATTAATGGTGGGACGGAAGGAGTATGTTTACAATATTTTTCTCAGTACTGCAACACCAAAAGAAAACAATAGTATAAGTTAAATTTTTTATAACTAATACGTATCATAGAAGTACGTACGAATCAACAAAAATATATAATTTAAAAAGAGGAGGTTTTCTGATAGGGCTTTTTCTCAAATTATGGACCACTAGTATGAAAATCTTGATTAATGACATGCAATCAAATGTGAATTTTAAGTAACCCCTTTTAATTAGGACTCGAGAGAAGTTCCGAATTCGTAACTTCTTCTCAAGTCACACCAGAAGTTTTAAATGCACTAATGTTTGCACGCGTCACACACTTAATTACAACACATGATGTAATATAGACTAAATTTTATGAAACATTAGAAACAACGGATGATGTAATATAGACTAAATTTAATTAAACATTAAAAATTGCACAAAAATATCAAAATTATATAAAAAGATTATATAAAAATTCGTTTGGCCAATTCAACATTAACACGTGTTTTGTGCAGGGGCGGACTTACGTTATAACCTGGGGTGCACGTGCACCCCAGTTTTTTTTAAAACTAATTTTTACAGCTGTTGAGTAGTTTGTTTTCGATGCTCTATTTTTTGCTTTTCTTGTTTCTCTTTTGGCAATTGGGAACGGTTGGAAACTTGGAATATGAATATATTAATAGTTCCTGTCAGGCCCAGCAGTGAATCTTTTGACTTTTTGGCACTGCTGATAATTACTAATACTATTACCTACAGGCTATAATAGTGTGAAGGCCATACCGCATCAATAATTGCTCTTCACTCTTCAGTCTTCAGTCTTCAGGCCCTTCACAACACTAATATTGTACTCCCTCCGTCCTAGTTTAAATTGCACAGCAATCATTATTACGCTATCCAAGACACATGTTTGACTATTAATATGTTCACCTACGTATAATAACGGCAAATAAAAA
>JAULKM010106169.1:0-57462 GCA_032355605.1 Rubia tinctorum | reverse complement strand
ATTGACTAGCAAAACACCAAATCCGATGAAAGGGAGCTCGAAGAAGAGAAACACATAGTGGAGGGTGTAATCGCCCCCAAGGGTTAACTGTTATTTCAACTTGTTTAGTATATACTTTTTGTATGGGTTGTATTTTTCATTTTCTAGTTCTACCTAGATTTATTAGGGTGTTAAGTTTTCTTACATATAAAGCAAATTTTTGTACAGATTTGTTAGGGTTTGTTTTAGGATGTTTTTGTATAATTTTTTCTTCGTATTGTGTCATTCTTCTCGAGATTATGTGTTTTTCCAGTTGCTTCCTCTGACGCATGCGAAATCGGTCTTCAGTCGCATGCCATTATGTTGATGGGAATGGTGTGCGATGTCATATGTTTTTAGTTTATGTTATGACTGAGACATTGCTAGCGTCTTGATTTATCAATCGGTAATACCGATGCCCTAACGAAGTTGAATTTAGCCATTTAAGTTTACATTACATTTCTTCCTGCAACCTCGGTTCTGTATCAGTCTGTATATCAGTCAAGATAACTTATCAGCGACGTCGCTAGTACATGTCGACTTAACCATTGGTTCAGATCGACATGTTCTTGCAACACATGGCCAACAACGAACATTGTTTTCATAAGGCTATTTTGCACTAAACAATATCAATTTTTTTGGAGTAATAATGGCTGGTGATGGATCCTCCAATTGTCCCTTCTTCCAGGTATTTTACCATTTAATACATGTACTTACTAATACCTACGTACAATTTATCAAAACTTTATTTTTGTTTTAATACAGTTCTCCACACAACGGAGAAACCCCAAACCTGTGGTGTTCGACCTTGAACACCATACAATGGTAGAGGAGAACCCACATTTTCACTGCACTTTGAAGAACCAGAACTTTGGGGAAAACCCAACTTTGATAAGGACTAAAACTAGCCAATGAATAAAATCATATAATTATTTGATTTTCACTATTTGTTTTTAATTGCATATACATATATATAATATATATATTCATAATGATTTTTTCCTGAATTAGTACATCCCGAGGGAAATTGTACCACTTCTCCCCAATGAGAAGACCCTTGTTGTGCTTAGGTGCTTTGGGAGAGAGTGGCGCATGAACTACTTGGGGTAAGGAAAGATCAAGGCTCTGTCTATTGAGTTCCTTTCCGGGAACAACCTGAAGATTGGGGACACCTTGTTCTTCAAGGTGATAGAAGTTGGGGGCCGATTGTCTTCAAGGTTATCATAATGCTAGGGGATTGATTTTGTCGTAATTTCTATTATGATACTGGAACTAAGACAATTATTATCCATATTCAAAGTTTTATGTACTAATTTGTAAGGATTTATAGGAAATTTTAATAATTAATATTTTCTAATAATTTTACTACCTAATATGAACAATATGTAATTGACTATATGTGGGATTTGATTTGTGCATGTTTTTTAAAACACTTTCCAGCCGTACCATTCAACACCATTTCCTGTTTTAATTCAAAAACACTGAACGGATAATTTTGTGACCGAAATCAATCAATTTCACAAAATAAACTAATTTTCCTTTTTTTGCATTCCTAAAAACTGATCATGGAACGTTGAGGGGAGAGAGAAATTCTAGACCGGAGACAAGCGTACCACCCCGATATTCTTTTTAATTTCCTTTGTTTTTGCACCTTCAAAATCTTTACTCGTCGGTCGTAGTTTTCACTATTTTCCACCATTTTAAATCGTAACATAAAAATAATTACCTTATTGAATTTTAAAATAATACTTCATCATTTTTCAAAGTCAATCCTTCTCAAAATTTCCATCTTAAAGTTCTAGCTTTACTCATCTACGACGTCGGTCATCCATCGCATGCTATGTTGTTGACAATGAGATATTGCAAAACATCAACAACCATTATAATACATATCATGTGATCTCGCAGGCTATTTGTGAACATTATTTACTTCTTTTCTTGCCACTTTTACTTCGGTTAATATATTAATCGAGGTAAAAAACCCATTATTTACCTCATTTTTTTTACTGAGGTAACAAATATTATTTTTTTCGAAAAAAAATGTCGGCCTTTTGACCCTAGCTAAAAAATCGAGGTAAAATGGGCAAAGTAATAGGTCATATTTCTTGTAGTGTATCTGGATTTTTTTAAAATGTCATTGATTCCGACATTATTTGAAAGGCAATTGAATGTAGTGGTTTCAACCAATATCTTGGGCTTTGGATTATTCAATAACATTTAGTGGCTATCGACGAGCTATTGTTTGAATGGTCAAATATTTAATGTTATGATATGCATGAGAACTGATGTCTCTTTCCATTATTCGAGACGTAGAACATACTGGTGGTGAAACGACAATATACCAACGTTGCAGAAACTGACATCATTTTTTATATGACATCACCCCAATAAATGATGTTACTTTCAAAAGCCTTCCACGTCCACATCCCATACAAGGTGGGTTCCCAGGAGCTTGCGACGTCGCTGAAAATACGACATCGTTTATATTTTCCCATGACTTTGGTTGGCGCAAAGTTGTAAATTATCCTACCCTGGTGTAGAGATTAACTGCATGTGACGTTGGTTAAAACGCATGTCGACGTTGTCTTGCATGACCTCGTAGAGATGGTCACCTAGCATCGGCATTCTTTCTTGGACCGATGTTGGCCCAAAACCTGGGTAAAAGATATTTTTTACCTCTGTTACGAACCGCGGTAAAAAATATATACTTTTTACTATTGCAATATTTACCTCTATTTTTTTAGGATTAAAAATGAGGTAAAAGGTCTTGCATAACCGAGGTAAAATGCCTGTTTCTTGTAGTGATACTAGCGTACGGTCACCGGAGCAGTGCTCACGACCCACATGCATACACCCACACAGTCGCAAATTCCCACTCCTCCTATTACCCTAGAGACACTCCCAAGGGGACAACCATAGTACACCATACATGAAAAATAGATTAAGTTGTATGCCAACATAGGATATCAATCGTGCAGTTAACAAGAATTTAAGGAATGATGAGGTATTCCCGATCAAGCAACGTAACTGTTGTTCTCCGTATAACGTCTCTCTATGAAAAATAGATCCAAGAAGTGATTCCTGGGAAAATACTTTGACGATCAAGTAAGTACTTTTCCTTCATTAGAATTTCTCAGCCTGGTCTTACTTACATTCTTCAGTGTTTCTCTCCTTGTATTTATAGGTGTCCACAATCTTGGTTCTGCATTATTAGCTTTTGAGATTGTGGGTTGCATCATGGTTCCTATAATTTTGGTTCATGGCTAAACCTGCATACGTGGTCCCGCCTTTATCGGTTCGTGGCCAACTCTTTCAGACTAAGCTCCACCTTTCTTGGTTCACTAGCACTATTCATGTTTCATTCTTGGGCTGGGCTTAAAGCCCAACGGCCTTTAATTTATGGTTTAGTGATTTGGTCCATGGGCTAGTTATACACCATAAGCCCCCTAGCCATGAAGACTAGTAAACATGAAGCGATGACTTCATTTGCAGAATGTATGTGAACTGTTGTTTCGTGATCTTCTGAATCTTTAATAACATGTTTTCCATTGATGTAACTAAGATTGTCTTTGCGAAGTGTTACTTGCTTCTTGGCTACTGAAGCGATTTTGGTTGGGTTTCTGATTTTGAATTTTGAATTTGAATCTTTTCCATATCTGTCGTACTCCTGACAAACTTAGTCATTTGAGATTTTGTTTCATTGAATCAAGATTTTCTCCTCTTTGATCGTTGTATCTTTTTGATATTTCCTCTCCTACCGTTATATTTTTCCCCCTTTATAAGTGCTTCGATTTTGGTGACTTAATTCGGTCACTTTTCAGTGTATTGTATCTTCCCATATACGACCGACTTCTTGTATTCCTAAAAAGGTAAGTAAATTTTTGTCATGCATTCATCATCATTTTCCAATCTGATTTGACTTCTATTGGCCTTTCAATTTCTTAAATTAAATTCCTTAACCTTTTTGGATTCCATATCCTCTTCCTGCCTTCTTTATCGTTCCAACTCCTCATCGTAAGTTTCCTTGTTCTTAATCTTCTCTTTTCTCAGGCGATACTTATAACTATGAACTTGTGTGGCATCTTCATTATTGTAACTTTGTTTCTCAATCTTGGTGTAAGAGTTCTCCGATTGCTTTCCTTCTTTTCTGTTCTTCTTTGTTTTTTCTCAATGTGTATTTTGTGTTTCTTTCCTCAGCTTTTACTGGAATATACCCTTTTGCATTTTGTGACTTTTATTGATAGAGTTTTCATTTGAATTTTAGGAATTATGGCTACCTCAATATCTATCCCTAATGTTGGTGAACCCTCCAGAAAAGATGTTTCGGTTGACGATGTTAACTCAGGGGAAGATTCCAACCATGTTAATAGTTCTTCTACCGTCAGTAGTGTTCTTTCCGATTACTACTTGGATAATTTAAAAATTAGTTTTCCTTTTTTGTCCTCCTACGAGCTTAAGGCGCCTGATAGTTCTGAGAGTGTTCGCACTCCTCCTCCTGGCCTAATTTCTTGCTATCTAGACTATCTTAAATTTGGACTTGCTTTTCCTCTTTCTCAGCACATCATAGATTTACTCTCACACTACCAGGTCTCATTATTCAGCTTTACCCTAAGGCTGTATCAATCATTGTTTTTTTCTATCATGTGTGTGAGGCAGCTGAAATCCCTTTTTCGATTGACTTAATCTGTAGCCTTTATCAGCTTCGCAAGGTGAAAAATTCATCTAATGAATTCACCTTTTATCCAGTCATTCCCATTGTCGAGTTTGTCAGTGGATTTCCAAATAACTGTGGTGTATGGCGCAAACAATTTTTCTTTTAAAAACTTGGTAATGGAAGCAAACCAACTTTGCTAGTTTGGAACTTTAATGTTCCCAAATCCAATTTTCCAAAGGTAAGGGTTCATCTTAACGTTGAGTCCGAGGTTGTATAAACACTCATTGAACATTTGATCTGTCTTCGCCATGCTGATTCTGAGAGTGAAGGTGTTTGTTTGTCATTATCTCATCATTTTTCCTTGTCCTTCTTATTTGTATTTCTTACTCTTATCATTGTCCTATTATCTTTGCTTGTTCATTTGACTTGTTTTGTACACTGAATTACATATATGGATTTAGCTAAGTGTTCCGTTTACATGACACTTTTTTTTCTGATGATGAAAATAAGGAGTTCGAAGGTACGCCTAGGCCTACCCAAACAAACAATAACATTGCAACTGTTGCCTCCCAGGAGAATGTTGTGGAAACAAATTCTCAGATAATAACTAATGAGGTTATAGCTAATGAAGGTGGAGAGGTAGCTTCTAGCAATACTATTGATACCTCTCAAAGATGAAGGAAAAAAGATTGAACTGGTGGATCCTCAAGCAACTTGGAGCCCCCTAAGAAAAGGGGGTGTATTAATCATTCTCATCCTAAACTTCCGCCGCGAAGCCTAACTTAATGGTAGAAGGAACTATTCTAGCTACACTATCTTATCTTTTGCTCATTGATAGAGTGGTCTTGGTATGTTCCTTAAGAGTTCTAAAATTATATCTGATTTGATTTGGTGTTTCTCAATTACGATGTATGACTGTTATATTTATTTGTGTATTGGTATCATGTGGTTGGTGAAGAGTTGGCTCCTAGAAAAATATCGGGCCACCTAAGAGAAGTGTGCAACTCTGAATGTCTCTCTTGAAACTGCTAATGAGTATGCACGCTCTACTAAGGAGAGTGCTTTGGTCTTCGAGAAGGAAGACGATAAGCTGTGTTCCGAGCTGGAGGAGATGCAGACTTGTGGTCCAATTTCACCTTGGTACCCTCAAATTCTTGTTGATTGACTAGTTTAGACGAAGTCTTTCTACAATTTATTTGAGGAAGTTTATACCTCTGCTCGCAACGTTGGGTTCTGCGAGGCTCTGGTTGAACTGAACCCCACTTTGAAAGCTAAGAAATTTCCCAAACTGGCTAAGTCTGAGGTAGTGTTGGAGCAACAGAAGGTTGTGCTCAATGATGGTTTCATTAAGAACATTTCTAATGGTGGTCATGCTTATGCCTTGTTGTCCCACCTCGTTGGTCTTCCTTCTTTGCCCTTTTTCGCCGAGCCGAAGAAGTGTCAAGTTGATTATTTTGAAGGTTTTCCGTCAGGTTCTCGCACTCCTAAATTTCCTTCTACTCCTGATTCCAATGCGAACACTGATGTTTCCTCTCAGCATGCGAACAAGGAGGATTCTACTCTCGTTGTCCAGCATTCATCCGCTTCTCCCTCTAATGTTAATTGATCTTAGTGCTACGGATTTAGAGATTTTTTAATTGTAATTCATAAAAATATTCTGATGTTTGTCTGGACTATTTGTACTATTATGGATATTAATTTTGCATTGCATTTCTAATTTTGCAACTTCTCATCATATTTATTTATATGTGATATTTTAGTTAATCACAAGTTTTTGAAACGCTTTGAATAAGTGGGATCTAATGTTAGTTTTCCTCATCACCGTGGGTTTCTCTATCCCCATTCACATTGCCCCATTAGGCTGATTGAAGCTACCCAGTCTTTATTCAAGGAATATCTTAAGCTTGTTTTTGCTCATCGCTTCTCTTATTTGGAATCCATTCCATTATGTATTGGGTGGAAAATTCCTAATTCCTCATCTTCTCCATCTCTTTCTATGGTATGCCCTTCTAGAAAGTTTGTACCTGAAAGTTATAGTATTGAATCTTTGGACAAGGATATAGTGTGTAGCTTAGTCGATCTTGAATATTTCAGCATATTCATTTGTTAGCTCAATCTCTCTAGCTGTGTTCAGAATTGGGCACTACTATTAGGTATTCATTTGAAGTATATGCTACTCAGTTTCAATGACCTTGAAGTTGGGTGGAAGAAGAATTTAAAGGATACTCAAGACTCTGTTCGTGAATTGAATGAATTCTGTGCAGAACAAAACAACCTTATTCTGCACCAAAAATTGAGTATGGTTAGAATGCTTAGTCAGCAACAAGAGGCTAAGAATTTTGCTCCATGAAGCTCATCAAAAGACGTCGATTATTGATAAGCAGTGTTCTTGTAATGATAATTTTCTGAATCGATTGAAGAAAAAATTGAATGAGTGTGGTAACCTTTCTTCTTTTTTTAGCCGGGTGGAAAAGTAGATTTGATGAACAGTTTGCTATAAATACTCAGCTACGTAGTGAGAATGACCAGCTTTTTGCTGAGTTTAATTGTCTTGACTCATGTGTGCACTATCTTGAACAAGCTTGTGTGGATTACAAAGATAAGCTTCAGGCCCTTCCATCATCATCTCGTGGTTCTGCTCATCGCGGAGACCTGACTATGAATATCGACGGGCAGAGGATTAATTTATCTGAGTCTTTTAGGTCGCATATGCTCCGACTATAGGACATAGTGCAAAACTTGATAGCTACGAATAAGAATTATCAAGATGCTGTTGATGTTATGACTATGTAGCTTGACCGCAAGGAATTTGTCCCTATAATGAATTTAAGGCGAAATATGCAAGGTATCTCGGTCATATGGAACAGAGGGTTCTAATGTGACATCCTGCCTACTTATATATATATATATATATATATATATGAAATGGTGGTATGATCATATTCTAGATGAGGAGCGCGAGGCTGAACAATCTCATCGTGTTGGTGAGAAATCTCGTCATTGTGGCAGTTCTTCATCTTCTAGATCATTGTGCACATCAAGGCCAATATAGCCTTTTCTTTTATTTAATCTACTAGATTTTTTTGGAATGTTTAAAGTAGTACTTTTATGTTATATTAACTTGTATTTTGGAATCTGGTTCGTTCGCTGTTGAATAACATAAAGTGTTATGCCATTTACATCTGCCCTTGTTCATTTGTATATTTGTCTAAGAGGTCTTTTTATTTATTAGTTAAGGTCATAAACCTTTATTCTGCGAAGCTACATGGTTTATTGTTTGCTTCTATTGCTGATTATGGAGACATATTTGCCAATTTTTCAAGATATATGGCTTGCAAAATTAAGAGTTTGTATTGTGCGAATCTGCATGATCTATCGCTTGCCTTTATCGCTGTCTTTGTAGGCATATATGCTTTTTTGAAATATCTATGGTTTTCTTAGTTAAATTTATAAATTTTCAAGATCCTTAGCTTGTGAACTCGAGAGCTTGCATTGTACAAAATGCAAGATCTATCGCTTGCTTACGTCGCTATTTTTGTTGCCATCTCTGCCTTCATGCAAAATCTATGGCTTACAAAAGTAAGGTCACAAAATTTCAAGATCTATAGCTAGAAAAATTGAAAAGTTGATGCAAGTAAAAGACGTGAAAAGTGATTTTCTTCAAAAGACGCTTTTTGATATTTATAATATACGGTTGCGATAATATCGTCTTCACAACTAAACAAATATGTGAATTTCACCAGTGATCATCTCATGTCTCCTATCCAACTGGATTTTCCAATCTTCCACCTTGGATCGACAGATAAAAATTTCTCAAGTTAATCACATGCCAAGTGTTGGGGACGCTGCTGCCATCCAATATTTCTAACTCGCAGTAGTTGGATTGGTGCACTTTTGTTATCCTGTACGGGTCTTCCCGCTTTGGGCTTAGCTTTCCCTTTTCTTTGCCAGACTTGCTTCATTTTTCTGCAGCACGAGATCAACAATTTGAATTTGTAATTGTATGCTCTCTTTTAATTTTTAATTATATGCTATGGCCACATTTTCTTTGTACTTTGCCTCTGTGATCGTTGCTCGTTGTATTTTCTTTTCGAGTTCATCTAAATCCAACCTCATCATTTTGGGATTATCATCCTCCTTGTATTCTGCTACTCGAAGGCTTGAGTTCCTAACTTCCACTGATATTATTGCTTTATAACTGTAGACTAGACTGTATGGTGTTTCTCCTGTTGATTGTCAAATAGTTGTTCGGTACGACCCGTGCATTTGCATTTGAACAAGACATGATGTGAGGAGATGTTCCCCGCTTGTGTTAGAGTTTAAATTTGAGGGAGGGTTTGAAGTTCCACTGTCGGAAATTGATTGGGGTTCTTAGAATGAACCCCGATTTTGTTTTTTTTATAGGATGAAGGCTTCCAAGCTTGGAACAAATTCATGGTCATTTATAATAGGTCCGATTATTAGTTCCTATTGTGGAACCATTTAATGGCCTTTTATTGGGTTTTATTAAAAAAATATTAAAACCGTCAAGATTGGCAAATACTTCCCTGAAATAGCAAAAGAAGTTGGAACTTATGTTCCGGACTCAGAACAAATACTCTCGTACTTTTGTAATGAGGCTCAGATTCTATTTCGAGCTCGTAATTGATATAGGGAAAAAATGTTAAAGACAAAGATAGCTGATGTTCATCACTGTGGTTCTTCAAATTGAAAATTTGGTCGGAACTTATGTTCCAAACTTGTAATAGATATTTTCATGGTTTCATAATATGCCTCGGAACATCTTCCGAGCTTGTAACTAATATTTGGAAAACAAATTAAAGACAAAGATAGTCGAAGATGTTTAATTTGGTTCCTGGAAGTGAAAAAGAGGCCAAAACTTAAGTTTCAAGTTCATAATATATATTTTTGTGGTTTCATATTATGCCTCAGAACGTCTTCCGTGTTTGTAACTAATATTTGGATTATAAATATTAAAGACAAAGAGAGTTGAAGATGCATAGTTTGGTTCCAAAAGAGGCAAAAGAAATCAAAACTTATGTTCCGAGTTCGTAACAGTTGACATTCGTTTCCATAGCATAAGTTATTCGCAGTGGGTTCCGAGTTCTGAACATGTTCTGGGAATCCATATGTAATGGGAAGATTGCGTTCGGAACCTCTTCGTGAAGTATGGTAATTTCATCTGATATTGCCTTCAGTTCTACTAACATATTTATGACTTAAAACAAATAGATAATGGGAGACTTGAATACCTTTTGAAGAACAATATATAAAACAAAATAAAACACTGTGCTTATGGTCATTCAAATAGTTAACAACGAATATCCTAAACAGATTGTTTCAAACATTAAACTATTACATTCCAAGAAATTGTTTTAAAATCCATCAACCATCAACTTAACATTTCTTCAATTTCGAAGTTGGTCTTCTCATGGTCAGCAGCTCCGTCCTCAGCGGGTTTAGTCTCCCTCTCATCCTCCTCTGAATTGTCGGCCTTGAAGTTGGGCATATCCTCATTGTCGCTAAGTACAATATGTAGTCTGGTCGATTCGATGAATTTTTCATGCTTAGCTTCTGCCGCGTCTAGCTCTGCATTAGCGACACTGACTTCATTTCAAAGACATGGCATGTACCTTTTTATTGTACTCATCCACGAATCGGTTACCTACAAAATACAACAAACTGTTATATAAACATGTGAAGGGAAGTTTAAAAAGAAAATATATTTAAAATTGAAAAAATGTCAATACTCACGAGATGAAGATGCCTTTGCCTCCTCCATCAGGACTTCCCTCCCTCTCTTTTCTACTCTAGCAGATGCTCCAGGAATTTTGTTCCGCACATATACACCCTTATTGTTCAAGCACAAATGCTTGTGGACGAACCAGGCCTCATCATAGTACTCTAACCACAATGGTTAGTCGACGACCACAACCTTCCACTTCTTGATCCGTATCGTGATCAAGCCGCCATATAGGAGATCTTTCTTCTTACCCACCCCGACCTTCAGCATATATATTAAAATTTTATAACCCGGGTTGAGCTTCACATCCTCCATCATGTAGTAGAAAAACATAAGGTTTCTTATTGTTAGCTCACAAGAATGCCCCCTCCCGACGGTAGCACATTTTGACAAATCCACTCATAAACCAACCTATCCTCAACAAACAACACCCCCACATCATAGTTCTCTTCCTTCCCTGATCCCGATCCCAACCTAGTGAAATATTCTTAGCCATAACCACCGGGCACAACGGGGTTACCTCTATAACCCCATGCCAGTTCTCTTGATGGAAAATTTCTATAGCCTCCCCATCGAGAAGCTTCAATTTACTAGGGTCAGTGTACTCGCAACCTAGGGCATCATTTATTGAATACTTTGTAACGGATATTGTCAAACCATTTACAATAGTCTAGTTCTTATTACTACTACATTGTCCTAAATTAGCAAAAAATTGTAGAACCTTATTATAATGGATTGGTTCGTCTAAAAGGAGCAGTTTGTTAAAACCCATGCCTTAAATTCGCTAATCAAATGCCCTAGACCTAGGGGCATGACATCTGATGCATAAATAACTTATTGGATTAGTGCATTTTCTGCTATTGAATGCCATATAACTTTGCTCGGAACTTGGATTGAAGAATCTAACTTAGGTATCATGTTGCTCTTTAATCGGTTGTTGGCTACTCGTTGAAGCATGCCCACATCCGCCGCCTGATTTACCACTATGATATCTAGGACGCATTGCAAGAGATGGTTAGGAGAAGAATGTGTTGGGGTTATGAGTTTGCAAATATAGGGGAAATATGAATATAGAGATTTAGGGTTTGCAATTGGTTATGAAACCCGATTCATATTATAAATATATATAAGAGAATGAGTTACGAGCTCAAAACTTAGTCTGTCGTATTTCATAAAGAAACGATGTAGTTCCAAACTCAGATCAGTTATCCGATAATAATTCCAAGTCCGGAACACAATTCATGGCTTTAAAAAAGGGCAATAAAGGCAATTGTCAAATATGTAATTAATACCCATTTGCTCTGAGCGTGAGTTCGCTTGCGTTTTTCCATCTAAAAACCCTCCAAACACCTTTTTCTTCATAATTCTTTCAAATATTCTCACTCTCATTGAAAAATGTCCTAAAACCCTAGTTTTCTTCATCTCTAAGACATATTCTCTGAAGAATTAACATGATGAGGCTATGATTTTGGTTATGATTTTCACAAGGTGAAGCTAATGGTCTACCTTCCTCATTTAGACATATATTCCCCATCTATTGTTGGAAAGGTACAAATAAAAGTAGTGGTGTTGTTTTTTATGTGATTTAGCTTCTGAATCACAAACCCTTTCAAATTTCTTCCAAAGATATATGTAGATGGTGTGTGCTATTATGATCCTCTTATGTTTTCCTATTTTGTATTGTGTTCTATTGTGTTATAGTGGTTTCTAAGTGGAATAAATTGATTGTCCATAGGTACTATAATTTCAAGGAAAAGGGGCTTGAGAAGAATTAACAGGTTCACTCAAGTAACTCTTTGATACAACTGGCAATGAAGATGAAGAAGAAGAGGGGTCAGTGGAGGTTGCCATAGCTAGGCCACACAGTAAAACTTTAGAATGTAGGATGGCAAGGAAGGAGTCAACATTTTTAACATTCAACTAGTGGGGAAAGTGTTTGTCCAAAGAGCGTGCTAAGTGGTCGAGTTGGGTATGAAAAGTTGGTAGAACAAGGGTAGACATCAAGTACGATAACTGGCACGAGGTCCCTAAAGAATACAAAGACATCCTTTGGATGGAATGCCAGGTACCCACCAGCATTTCTTACTTTTCTTATGCTTCTACAGTTATCCTTAAGTCTAGGGTTCATATAAATTGAGGTACATGTATTTGATCTTGATTTTGTATATTTTTTATAGTAACCATTTGAGATTTATTTTCTGGATTTGGATTATTTGAAGAAGAAAGCAATGACCATGATGTCGAAGAGTTGGAGAGAACACAAGTACACATTTTCTGGAGATTACATATTCTCTAGCAGAATGGGTGATCGTCTATGGTTGACCTATACGCATATTCAACAGGATAGTTGGGAAATTCATAAGAGGAGAACATTGGATTTGAAAACAAAACCCCTCATCGGAAAAGCCGTGGTGGATATGGATTTGCGGCCCTCAAAATAGTGAGAACGTTTAAGAAGGGATGTTAAAATTGACATATATGGGGGGACGAGCGAGGAAGAGGCGAGGTCTTCAGTCACTCCGATCGATGTGCAAGAGATAGACAGGTGTGATAATTTCTTGAAGAGCCGACAAAACAAAAAAGGGTGGGTACGATAAACCTCCGATAGTCAAAGTCGCAAAATGAGTGGTAAGGCTTCATCTATTCATTCTTATTTCACGGGTGTAATATTTCATTTAAATACTTTTCATGGAACCATATTTTTTATGAAGGTGGGGTTTAGTATATTTTGTAGGCCCAGTTAGGTAAGTTATTATTTTAATTTAGGTAGGGTTGTGCTTTATTATTTATAGTAATCCCCTCTTGTTTAATTTGCAGTTCATGAATCAAAGTCCTTCTCTATTAGAATACACTGTCATGGTAACTTGATATGGGAACTATTTCTGATGTATTTTGGTGGCACTGTTTGTATGGCTGATTATTATGAAGATGAATGTTTCAAGTTGGGTAGGTTGGATTCTGCATATAATCATTTGGGTTATACGGGATTGATATGTGGAGTGTTTCTGGACCAGGGGATGAGGTTTATTTCAATAGATGTAAAGCAATTAATAGTTTTTTCTGAACACTCAAAATAAATAGCTAGTATTAGAGTTAATAATGGAGTGTTGACGTTTATTTGTTTGGTTATTATTGGAATTATCTAGGTTGGCATTCTGTTGAGGAGACTTTGAAAGTAGATGGCCGGTTGTTTGGGAAAGAAGGGGAGGCAGGTTCCGAGAATCTAAAGTGGAATAATGGGGAGGCTGGCACAAAATTTATCCAAATTTGGAGCAATCAGAAACTGAGAAGAAGATGATGAGGGGAAGGAAGAGGGCAAGAAAATTTGTAAAGGAAAAATCTCAAAAAAGGCAGAACAAGGAAGAATCGGCCCCTGCTATTGTGAGTTATTACCAGAGTGTGTCAAGGTCCTAGAGGCAGCAGCGTAGGATGTTGAAAAAAGGGAGTGTATGTTGATCCTCAGACAAGACAAGGTCCGGTACAGGAATTGAAGGAAGTTGATGGGGCCATACATCTAGAAGAACCAGAGAGCATGGATGATAAGGGTCCTTTCACACAACTTTCTCAAAATATTCCATGAACTGATGTTACTCCTGACATGAATGAAGTTGCTCCTGAGGTCAGAGATGAGGAGGAAGAGGCAATCTTGGCTAAATATGAAGCCAGTTGTGAGACTGAGGTAATAACGGATAGACCATCAGTCAAAGTTTAGGATGATAAGATTTTGAAGAAAAATAAAATGCATGGGAAAGATGAAGATTTTGATACAACAACAGTTTTGATTGAAGGTGAGTTAAGAGATGAAGAAAAGAATTACAGTGTTGAAGGACAAGGAAATGCAGCCAGTAAGTTTAATTGTACGGGAAATAATGATAAGGGACTCAAAAAAATCAAGGAGGGAAGCAGAAAAAAATACACCAGGGAACAAAGCTCAAGAGGGAGCAGAAAAAATATGGAAAATGCTCCGGCGGTTGAGGCTGTTGAATAGGATGAAGAAGCTAGGAAATTCATAGATCCGGAATTTGATGTGGATAATGATGATCACTTAGAGGTGATTATGAATGATAGGGAAAAACATTGGAGTGTATTGTTAGGAAAGATGGAAGTTGTGGGGGAAACATCTAAAGAAAATCTGGATGGCAATAGGCAGAATCTGATTCAGCTAAGGTTATTGTGGAAGGGGATCAACAAGGTCAGGCAAGTTCTGAAGATAGTGAGAAAGAGCAGGTCAGGGTTCACAAAAGGTTTGTGCCACCGATTGGTAACAATGATGTGGAGTTCCATCTTGGGCAGGAATTTGTTTCGAAAGATGAGTTCAGGTTGGCCTGCAAACACCACGGGACAGTTTGTAATCGCATGATCCAGTTCAAGATGAACAATTTGAGGAGGTGTATTGCAGTTTGTTCAAAAAACATAGGTAAATGCAAATGGATGGTTTCAATTAACTTTGGGGGAAAGACCAAAAGCTGGGAGCTAACTTCGCTGATGAGAACCCATTCTTGCAGTCCTACATCAATCACGGGTGTTCCAGTTCCAAGTACCTAAGGGAGATGTACAAGGGTGAGTTGTACAAGGGCCAGAATGACCTTAGGATTACTATATCTGTTGAATATGCATTTAAGGCAAAGAAGCGCACACTTACTGAGATTGTGGGAGTCTACAAGAAACAGTATACGGTAATGAGGGACTACTATAATGAGTTGCTCCAGGCCAACTCTATTTATAGAGTTATGATGCAGACAAATGCTAACGATTTTGGGAACGAAGCATTTTGCAGAATTTATGTCTGCTTTGATTCTTGCAAAAGGGGGTTTAGGAGTGGTTGCAGAACCTTAATAGGATTGGATGGCTGCCATCTGACCGGGCCTCACAAGGGGGATATTATTGGAGGCTATTGGTCTGGATGGGAATGATCAAATATACCTTGTTTCTTATGTCGTGGTTGAGATGGAGAACAAAAGTAGCTGGCTATGGTTCTTGACCCTTCTGCAGCAAGACATCAACATCAAGAATGAACCGGGTTAGACTTTGCTTTTAGATAACCATAAGGTATACATATCTATCAACCCTTGAATTTATTATTAAGATTATGTGGGATTTTTTATTTTAAAACTCATTTTATGGCTGTCAAAACAGGGACTAGCAGTTGCTATGAAATAGTTATTGCCATACGCAGAACACAGACTCTGCACATGGCATATGTACAAGAATTTCAAAGGTTCATTTTCCAGTTTGAAGTTGAAGGAAATGGCCTGGGCTGCAGCAAAGTGTACCCATCTAGCCCAATTTTTGAACCATCTCAAAGACATCAAGGCCCAAGATACTGGTGCTTTGAAGTGGTTAGAAGCCAGAACAAATTCAAGGGAATGGTCAAGAGCTTTCTTTAACACTCAGTCAAAATGTGATATCCTCGTCAACAACATTTGTGAGTGTTTCAACAAAGTGATATTACACGTGAGAGATAAGCCACTGCTAACGATGTTGGAAGCCGTAGATTTTACTTCATGGATAGAATGGAGAAGAAAAGGGTTTTGATTGCAATAATGGGTGGTCAGTTTGGTCCTAAGCTAAGGAAGAAGCTTGAGGTTAACCAGTATGCCTCAAATCATTGTTTTGCAACTCCAAGTGATGATTTGGAGTTTCAGGTCACTTGTGTGTATGGGGGAAGTTATGATGTTGATTTGAAGTCAACGATTTGCGGATGCAGAAAATGGGACCTTACAGGAATACCCTGCCCTCATGCTCTTGCTGCTATCAGTTATGTTAAGGAAGATGCATCAAATTTCATGTATTCCTGCTACTCCATGCCTATTTACGCAAGTGTCTACAACCACATTATTTATCTGATTAATGGTCCGGAGTTATGGGATAAGATGGATGAACACAATTTGCTACCATCCTTTGACATTAGGATGATAGGAAGACCCAAGAAGTCAAGAAATAAGTAGACGAATTGAATTGTACTAAGAAAAAGTCAAGAAGTCAGTAGATGAATTGAATTGTACCAAGAAAAAGTCAAGAAATATGGGGACGTTGAGAAGCTATCCAGAGCTGGAAAGATGGGTCCCCTCCCAGTGTGATCTGATTGCTCATAATTCGTAAAGGTGTCCAACCCTAGATGGTGACTCAGTTCCACCTGCAGCTCAAGCCACTCCACATGTGGCTGAGTCCTCAGCTTCAAAACCCCGACAGGTTTATTTGATTCATTAGTTATGGTCTATTAATTAAGTGGTAGATGTTGAATGTATTTTCTCTAATGTTTGGCATCTATGTTTATGACATATGTAAGCGAAAGGAGATGAATAAACGGAAGCAGGAAAAGCAACCAGAAATGGAGGTCGGTCGTCATCCTCTAAACCACCTCAGGAGAAGGTAATTTGTTAAATTAGGCTCTCTATGATAGATTATGGTCTATGTGAAATGGTATATGTTAATAAAGTTGCTTGGGTTTTTTCGTTTCTGTTGTATGTCAATACATAGGCGAAACGGTTATACAAGTGCAACTTATGCCGCCAAGTTGGACACACAAAGCTCACCTTCAAGAGCCTGTCATCATCATGCTATAAAGAAGCGGAATTCATGGTGTTTCGAGCTCAGAATAATAGTTCAGTTGTTTAGTTTTAGGTTCCATTTGGTCTAGAACCTTACTGCTGCTTTGTTGGCCAAATTGTTGGCATTTTTGGGGTTGGCAGCAGATTAGGTATTTCTTTTTCCTTCGGATGGATTGGTCTAGAACCAAGTTCACATTAGCCTTTTTTGGTTTGGCTTTGACTATAAACTGGTTTGCCTTTTGTTTTCGTTCATTATGTCTAAGAAACAATGCTCATAACTTTGTATTGATGATCAAACAAATGGTATGAATGAATACTGGTTCACTTTTTCAAGCTCCATAGCTTATTACAGTGATCCAATTCCTTCATAATCCAAGTACTCATCCTTCAACAATGAAAACTTGAACTACATTCAAACTTATGATTGAACTAAATTGACACATACAAATATTTTAACCAAACTCTTCACCAATTAATTCAACAAACTAGTTTATTACAAACATCAACCGAATTCTATCATCCACTAAAAGAAATTCCAAAAGGAACAGCGCAGTACCAAACTTCGTTCAATTACCGGTAATCATCATCATTGCAAGGAAAATTGCAATAACAACACATAACAATCGACACTTTTTCACCATCCTGTAAATTTAACGTTTAAATTTCCAGCTCACCTTTGACATCAGCAATTTGAACCCTGTAATCCTCATATTCCCTTTCGGATGAGCAACTTCGCCGCCCAATTTCGCCATCCCTTCCTCCAACACACGATTCCTCTCCTGAATTCCTTCAATAACCTCAGACGTAAGCTCACATTCCCTTGTCACATCATCTGAAAAAATCACAACCAGCTCGACCTAATGGATAACTATAAAACATCCTTCCCTGATTCTCCGGCGTGGTTGCGGTACGAATAGGGCAACGCTGGCCACATGTGCTTTTCAAGTATCCGACCACGTAAAACCTGGAGGTGATGGAGTATATGCTCGAACTCAACTTGAATTCAATCAGATTTATGGGTTTAGGATTTAGGAGGAGACTCAATATTTGGAGGTTTAGGATTCAGGAGACGGCGGAGGATGATTTGGGCGAAAATTGGGGAAGAATATTTAGGCGGAGATGGTGGACAATTAGAGACATATGGCGGAGGACGGGGAGGATTTAGCAGAGACGATGGAGGAATTAATTTTGGAATGGAGTGAATTTCATATGGGTTTAAATGGAGTTATTCAAAAGATTTTGGAGAAGTTAGTTAATAAAAAGTAAATTACTAAATTACCCCTGCCCATGCTGAAAAAAGGTCACGGGCATTGCACATGCTACATTTAACCAGAAAACCGGCCTCAATATGGTTTTGGGGACCAAAATTTCACTTTGAATTTGTTGGGTACCAAAAAAACGTGGTTTTGCTGTAAGGGTCAAAAGATGGTATGTAGGAGACCTAAAAAACAATTTAGTCTTTTTTGAAATTAGAGAATATAAGGAAAAAAAGTTACCATTTAATTAATTCATAAGGAAGGTGTTGATGTTTAGTATAGTAATATTTACATCAACCATCCTAAGGAACAAAATATTTGCTCAATGAATGGAAGAAAAATGCATGTTTTGGCTTAAAATTCATATTTTTCAAAATCTTCATTTTTGACCCAAATAATGCAGCCACACATGGCCAGCTTCGTGCTGAGGGTTCCTGAATTGAGGCTACCATCATGCCAAAGGGGTTTGGCACGAGGCTACCAGTGAACAGTTCCCCCTTTTCCCTAGTTCCTTCTTTTTTTTTCAAAAATATTGTCAACAAGTCCTATTTCTCTATTACCAAAAAGCTTGAGATTTGAACTCAATTTTTTTAATCAACAAGAGTTTCATCACAAGATCCTTTGTCACACACAAAGCATGGAAAATTTATCTACAAAAAGATATAAAAACAAAGCAAGAAAGAGAATGTATTTTTATTGTTGTCTTAACGACTTATTTCTTCATGCATTTTAATGAAAAGGAACCTACTGTTGGGTATCTAGAGCCACCATCGGCAACTCCACCCCTGATGACATCATTGTGGAGAGCTCTTCACAAAGTTCCATCCTTACCTTCAAGCGCTTTGCTTGTCGTAGAGAGTGAATATCCATACCCCGCCAATGTTGAGTTCTCAGTTATTTCCTTGGGTTTAGGAGGTGGTCGGGGATGTTTTACATCCTCGTCACTCTCCACTAACCACTGCATATTAGTGAGCATATAAAAATAATCCAGTATAGACAAGTCATCACTTACATCATGCAAAGCATAAGTCTCATCAACACGATCATCACAATTGATGTACAAGGTAGGATTTATTTCATCACTCACACACTCATCAAGATTCTCATCATCTAGGAAATATTCATTACTATCATCAAGAACTGTATCAAGGTAATCCTCATTATCAATCATGCAAGAGTTTTCACATTGAGCAAGTTCATGACACAAGGTTATGCCTACGCACACAAGAGATGGATTAGGTGAATCATGCATAGACTTAGAAATATCAAACCCACCTTATCAATGTCATCCTCTAGGGTTAGTGTTCCCAAATAAACATATGTCTTAGTCCTTCAAGTTTTAAGAAAAGGTTTCCCCAATATAATTGAGGTTGCACCTCCATCATGCGCTACTTAAAGGACAAAGAAATCTGTCTGAAACACTAAATTGCCTACTCCAACCATTACGTCCATAACTAAACCTCAAGGGCTAGTTTGGGAGTGATCGGCTAATTGGATAATTACTCTAGTTTCCTTAAGTTCACCTATGACTAGGTTTTCATAAAGGCAAGAAGGGATAACATTAATAGATGCTCCTAAATCAATCATGGCATTTTTCACCAATTTTCCACCTAAGGAGATAGGAATTGAAAACATACCGGGGTTATCACATTGGTCATCACATTTCTTAGGAAAATTCCTATGATTAAGAGTAGCCCTTCCTCCTATTTTCAATTTTCCTACCTTCCTAATTAGTTTGTTTCTCTTTTTGGTGCATGCAATTTTCAATAATTTAGCATAAGAAGAAACATGTCAATCAAGTCCAAGAGTGGAATGCTAACCTCAACCTTCTCGAAGATCTTCCAAATGTGCTCATCGGTGGTTGCCACCTTCATCCTTCCCCCAAGTGCACTAGGGAAAGGTGGTGGGAGATTCACCCTCACATCGGGTGTAGGAAGATCCTTGTTGGGATCCTCCTCCATAAACATTTCACACTCCTGCAAGTTGGTCTTTTTTTCCCACCTCAAAGTCGTCCTCTTGCAAGATTTCCTTCTCGGTCTAATGCACCTCATTCCCACTCCTTAGCTTCAAAGTGCTCACATTCATTGGATTCATCTCCGGTTGGGAAGGAAGTTTTCCGGACTCCTTGGCCTCAAGTCGGCTACCATGGTGACGATTTTCCCGACTTGGATTTCAATATTTTTATGCTTGAAAAAACCCTAGTCCTGAGATCTTCAATCTCACGCCTTGTGCGCTCTACGAAAATATATTGTTTTTATCCAATTGAGAGATAACTTCAAAGATTTCTTCTCGACCCGACTTGTAGAGTGATGCGTTGTTGTTGGAAGGCCCTTAACCTCTTGGATAGGGTTGAGGTGGAGCTTATCTGCCCTGGCTATACCCTTGAACTTGATTTTCTAGCGCCAA
This sequence comes from Rubia tinctorum, assembly GCA_032355605.1. Lineage (NCBI taxonomy): Eukaryota > Viridiplantae > Streptophyta > Magnoliopsida > Gentianales > Rubiaceae > Rubia > Rubia tinctorum. The sequence goes on along the minus strand of JAULKM010106169.1, from coordinate 36,834 downwards.
TGGAAGTTGGGGTGATCCTGGTACCTAGGGTTGAAGGCATTCAAATAGGGGTCTTTCCTTTCACCTCCTTGGTTCCTCCAAAACCTTGTTGTTTCCCCTAATTAATTGTTACCCATTGCAACCATTGAAGTCCAAAGCTTTCACTTCTTCCAAATCTTCCAGCATTTGAGACAAACTGTAAGTGCGATGATCGAGACTACAAATGCCACAAACCATAACTTCATGAACTCTCCCTTTCATGAATTCCTTCATCATGGAAGAAAAATATTGGACTTGCTCATCTAGCTTTGGATATTGAGTCGTCTCATCCGTGGTCTTCAATCAAGATCTAGTGCCAAATTTCCTCGTTCCATTGGCTATTTCTTCGAAAGGTGCCATCTCATCCATTGAACTTTTTTTGGTGATCGAACCGTTGAAAGTGGAGTTCGCCATTTGTATGTCATCATCACACAACCCCTCGAAGAAGTAATATACCAAATCTCCCTCCTTAAACGGATGATATGGAAAGCTTTCCAATAACCTCTTGAATCTTTCCCAATTCTCGTAAAGGGTTTCATTTGTGAATTGGGAGATATTAGAGAGCTTCTTCTTCAAACCCATAGATTTTGAATCTAGAAATTATTTCTCGAGAAATTTGAGCTTCATGTCCATCCAGAAGGTAATGTAACCGAGTGGAACATAGTACAACCAATCTTTGGCTAAATCTCAAAGTGAGAAGGGAAATGACCTCAAATTTTAGTCCTCCCCCAAGACTCATGGTGGCTTCATGTTTGTACAAACTAGATAAAACCCCTACAAGTTCTTGTTCGGATCTTCATCGGTCATTCCATGGAAAGTTGGTAAACACTAGATCATGCCGCTCTTTATTTCACAAGTAACATTGGGTGGAAAGGGTGTGAAGACAATACATAGGGATTGATTCTCCAAATTTGGAGCCATCAACTCCCTAAATGTGTTATCATCCTCCACCATCTCTACCTGTTCTTCAATTAAAAGAGCTGGTTCTCGTGGAACCCCTACACTAGTTCTCCTCCTACTTTTACTCTGACTACCTGCGTACTCCGTTAGATAGTGTAAAATCCCTAAGTTTATTGCACGAGTATGTACCATAAACTAGGAACTAAACAATACCAATTAAAAAGAAACACTAGCAAAAGGATTAGATGTATACGGATAACTATCACAAAGGCTCAACAACAAAACCCAACAAAAACAATAACAATACTAACTAATCAACTAACACGCTATGCAAGTTAAGTACTAGACCTTTACACTAACATCCCCAGCAGCGGCGCCAAAATTTGACCCGCCCTCTTCCTGGGTCGTCAAAAAAACTACGAGAGATCAATTAAAAAAATGAGAGGAGGATGTTCAAAGATAGAAATTTATATTGTTACTCTTGTTCCTACTGCTATGCTACAAAAAAAGGATAGATAGTGGAAAGATTTGGGTCATCTACATAGATGTTAGGTATCTAAGAGTTAACTAAACATGACCATGATCGGGTCGTCAATCCGATCACGTGTCAGGAATAGTTAGTATTGGTAAAACAGGCTTTGGGGAGGGGGTTGCTAACAACTACTAACATGCAAACGAGAATAAATTATATAAACTAGCGATTGGGGAGTATTTGCGTTACATGATCAATGTTGTTTCGATTATCGATTCCATCACATACTAGAACCAAAAACCTATTTTAGTGTTTATGACACGTGGTGAGGTCGATGATCAACACTTCCTCATACCTTTCACGAAGAGTGCGCATGTAATCTTCCATCGGCATCGCCTCCATAATTAGGGGAGTGCAACAATGGCCCTGCCTGCTGTGCAGATCTAAATCTCCCCCGTATGATTACGCCTCGGGCACTACAACACGGATGCTTCTCCCTAGGCCTAAAAAGGCAAAGAGGGTGAAACACCTGGTTTTCTACTCTAGATATCTCTATCTATAACCCTTTGGGCTAATTTTTTGGCTAAGCTAGTGTATGATCGATTGTAATGTTGACTTGGTAACCCACGTTCACACACCCACACGGTTTCGGAAAACGTTACCCCAAGCACATCTAAGTTTCCTTTCCGGGTGGATATCAATAATTGCGCCAACATGAAAGTAGACTATGATGTGTGCCAGTCTTAGTGTGGTAATCATGTAATTAACAAGAATATAAAGAACAAGCCAACATAATAACCACAAACACATATAGGTAGATCTAAGGAATCTCACAAAACAAACATTAATTCATGAATACAAACACAAACACAAAGTAAATAAACTACTCCCTAAGTATTGAACCCAAGTATTTCATTGGATTCAATCCCTTTGGGCAAAAGAAAAATAAAGAGAAGAAGAGAAAAGATTCTAAAGAGAAGGAAGAGCTCCGTTATCTCTCTACTATACTCTTGAAGCCTAAAAGAGCATAAACTTAAAACCTAGTAGACATAGGTCCACATATCTAGTAGAAGGGAATTGGGCCTTGAAAAGACCAAAAATAGGCCTAAAAACCCTAGCAGCCGCAATCGTAGCGGCCAGTGGAAAATGACACGGGCAGTGCAAGGTCGTGCTGTGTAGCCTCGTGCTGGAATGAGCCGCATGGTCTGGCATGAGCCATGTAGGGTTGTGCCAGTGCGGGCTGCATGAGCTGGCACGAATAGTCTTCTATGCACTATTTTAAAATTATGAATTGCATGCCCCGTGTCTTCGCAGTAGCCTGTTGGCTAGAATGACCTTTTGCTCAATTGAAGGCACAAGTCGTGTCATTTTTCACACCTTGTAGGCTGGTCTTCACATTTGGAACTTGAAATAATGCGGACCGTGTGTAGCGGTATGGTCTGCGCTCATACTTAGCCGTAGGAGAAAAATTGGGGGCACAGCCAGCACGGACCGATACGGCCCGTGTTGAGGGGCTGTGGCACAGTCCATGTTGGTTGGAAGGGGCCGTGCTAAGAAGGTTTTTTTTGTGCTAGGCTTTGTGCAGGCTTGTTCGGAAGGTTGGCACCATATTCTATTCTTGACCTTTTTGAACTTCAATTCCATCTTTCCCGACTCAATTCCATCTACTGCCATGCATTTTGTTCCCCTACCTTCTTTCTAATACCATCATCGGGAATGATCTTCAGTATATTCTATCATTCTTGTGAATGAACTTCAAATAATTTCTACCACCCTCATGGATAGCCTTCTATGAAATGATGTAGAAATACTCACGGGAAACCTACTTATAAGCTCACAATGGAAAATCTAAGTGTCTGTGAATACAAAGTTTCCATTAGCTTCAATTATGTCTACAAAACTTGAGAGTTAAACACGAAAACCAATAATATTCGTCTAAACCCTTTGTCGTGTAAACCTAACCAAAACTATCAATCAACCAAACAAAACATGATAATAAATGTTTCAAATCCATTGGTTAACGCATGCATAAACTTGCACATCATTACTCTACAAATTAATTGTGCTAGCTAACAAAAAGATAAATAGTATCCCCGACAATGGCGCCAAGATTTTACCCGCACATGAGGTCATTCTAATAAAAGGAGCTTACCCACTGGATGATGAATAAATCAAAGTTGATATTTATAATGTTACTCTTGTACTAACTCCTAACTATGATAGTATATGTAGTGGTAAGTTGATGTATCATCCATAGAGATAATAGTATCTTAGAGTTATCCAATCACAACCCACAATTGGGCGTCACCCCAATCGTGTGTTGGGAGTAACTAGTAACAACAAATATGGGAGGTGTATAGCTAACAACTAAGAGCATATGAGTAAAGCGAAGTAAACTATTGATTAACTAGTCATGGGGGTATTTGCATAACATGACCAACATATGGATTCGATCCTTGATTCTATTCACATAAGAACTTATAAATCTAAATTCATGCCATGTCGCATAGTGTGGAGACGGCTAGGAATTCCCACTATCTGTCACATAGTGGTTCATCTCCCTTTAAACAATCTAAACTCCTCCATAACTAGGGATGTCCCTCAATCCAGTGATTCCACATTCATCCTCGCAATCTCACTCCCGGTGCTACCGGCCCTCCGCTTAAAGGTCTTAACCTTGTGTAAGTTGTAACCGTTAGATGTGGGAGTGAGCCTATTACATCACTGAGCTCTCCACTATGGAAACCGACCCTAGGCCTAAAGAGGAAAATGAATCATTTCTTTTTGATGACTTTAGGGTCAACATGACCCTAGTCACTACAAACTATGAAACTTAATTATCGTGGTAAGCCAGGGCTTCCCGCGTTGGGAATTTCTATACAGAAGCCCCCGGTCCACAACTTCTAACATGCAATTCCTCACACGACTAACCAATTAGATTAAAGTCTAACGAATTATGCACACTTCTTCAAGGTACTTACAAGGCCACAATAGCAAAAATCTAACACTCCCAAATTAGACCTAAGCCTAGCACAATATTATGCAATGAATAAATTCAAATGTGTGTCATAAAACATGTCATGGCATAAATCATACAAGAATATAATTCAAAAATCATACACAATAATCATAACATAGAAAATTAGGGAAATCTAAGAATCTCACAAATCCATATCATGTCATGAGTACAAATACTATCCCAAGAAATAAAACTATTCTATGAGCATTAAATCAATGGCAATCATAGGAATAAATGCCATGGACCTAAGATTAAATGAAGAAAGAAGATAGAAAAACCCTAGACAGAGAGTTTCTAGCCTTCTCTTCCTACCAACTAACTAAAAATATCTAAATGCTTCTACTTCTTAAACCCTAGAAGACTAAAGGCACATTATATAGTGAAGGGTAAATGGGCCTAAAAAATCCCAAATTTGGAAACACTAGTGCCACGGTGACATGAGACGTGCTAGTTTGCACGGCCCAGCCAGCATGACCTATTCAAGATTGCACGAGGCATCCTCTGGGCTCAGTAAATCACAATTTGAGCGGACGGTCGTACATGTCTGCACAACCCATTATATGGGGTCTCCACTTCGGTCTTCTGAGTGCACAAGCCTTGCATATTTACACGTCCAATTGTTTGGACTTGGAATTCCACCTATTCTTCGTGCATGGGCCGTGCAGGTTTACCGTTTAATCTGGCACGGGTCGTGCCATTTCTTTGACGTTTCCAAAACTTTGCTCTTTCTTCAACCTTTATACCTTCGACCACGTTTTGACTCGTGGCCTTCAATCTCCCACCAATTCTGCAATTGGCCTTCGTTAATCCTACTCTGAAGTGCTTATGAGCAATATAGAATTATGTTCACAAAAGAAGATCTAGACGCTCGTAAAGACAAAACTCCATTAGACTCAAAATAGGTTACAAAATAAGTATTCAGATAAGAAAACCAAAAATGGTGATCTAAACTCTTTAGGATGTAAACCTACCTAAACCTCAAAATCTAACCATAAAAATATAACAAAAGAGATGTTAAATTCTTCAACAAATACATGGATTTGACGTCTTATCAACCACACGATACTCAACCCTTTATATCTATAATACTCCTAAATCTGAACCAAATCAAGAATTAAAAACCCAAATAAAAATTAATTAAAAAATCACAGAAAATCCCAAGATTGGGTTTCAAAACTATTCATGTACAAAAGGAAGCTTCAAATACCATATAGCTCAAATATACCAAAAATAAAAATAAAAAATCTGGGTGATCAAACATTTTTTTCTCTGGCTAGGGTTCGTTGAGGAAGAGACATGGGAGAAGGTCCCAAAGTTTTGGAATAAGGAGTGAAGGTTTTGGAATAAGCAAATGCAGAGAGTGAAAGATGGAAGGATTAAAGAAAAAGAAGAAGGGACACTAGCACTATAAGAAAAATGACCTATTACTTTGCCCTTTTTATCTCATTTTTTTGTTAACACCATATAACTGAGGTAAGAAGTTATTTTACCTCATTTTTTTGAAGTAAAAGGTTTTTTTACCCCGGTTTTTAAAAAATGGAGGTAAATAATTGATTTTTTACCTCGGTTGTTATGGGAACCGAAGTAAAAGGTAAATAAATCGAAGTAAATAATGTTACAGAAATATGTGCGATGTCGCACATGTCATTAAAATGGGTGGAGAAATTTCACATAAATTGTCGTTTGTACCGACATGGGTTCCGATTAACTATCGAAGTTGCAGGTATGTAAAAGATACGAATTAAAAAAATTGATGATGTTGGGAAAATTGAAAACAGAAGATGATGATCGTGTGCTTCACCTCGTTTCGGCATCCCTCTCCTCCCAATATCCCTTCATCATGATTAATTTAGATGTATGTAAAAGAACAATTAGATATTACAGTAGCTAGCAATTGTTGTCCTACAACACCATAGAAATCATAATTAACTATCGCAAACGTCCAATCCACCCTTTGTTCAATGGTTTTTAATCGTAGAATTATAAAATGGTTTTATAAAATTATGCACAAATCAAATTGCACATATACAGAATCAATTATGTAATGTTCAAATATGATAGTTAGATAATTTGAAAAACAGTGTCATGAAAATATCCATACAAGTTTTACATAAATTAAAATTAGAGATGTCTAGGTTCCAACCGTAGCGAAAAAATCATAAACTCAATCACCACGGACAATGATGACCTTGAAAATGATTGGGCCCCCAACATGTAGCACCTCAAAGAACAAAGTGCCCCCGATGCGTAGGTTAGTTCCCTTAAGAATTCGCCAAAACTCTTTGGAGAAAGGGACTTGAACCTACCTTTTCCCAAGTGAGTCATACGCCACTCTGTCCCGTAACACCTCAGCACTACGGGAATCTTCTCAGTTGACACGAGTGGTAAAATCTCACACGGGATGTACTAAGTCACAAATATATTTAGAATTATAAATATGCATATATACATATATGTGCATCAACAAATAAAAATTATTTTACCAATGTAGGTTTTTTCTCAAAGTTTTGCTGCTTGAGGGTGTAGTGGAAATGTTGGTTATCAAGAGGCATCGTATGATGCTCGACATCGAACAAAACAGGCTCTGGGGTACGAGGTTGTGCAGTGAACTGTACGTACAAAAACTAAAAGGTAATTGGTAGTAAAATTTATAAAGTATGAAGACGTGTTAGGTATTAAATATATATATATATATGTATATATATATATATATGTATATGTACTTTGGTGAAAGACCTGAAAAATGGTGGATTAGATGATTTTTTTCCAGCCATCAATGCGGCATCAAAAGGGAAAGTGTTTAATGTCCTATGGATTGCAACGTGCAACGTCGGGAATGTTGTCGCAGGTGCATGCCGGCCCAAACTAATGGGATGGTCGACATGTACATGATACTTCACAAAGCAGTAGCTTAGACCGATGTCGAGACCGAAACAAGACCAAATTCACATATGCATAACAGTTGTACTATTATATGCTCGTTTACGATGTTGGTCAAAAATCATTAAAGCCGAAAAATACCCCATAATAGCATGGTATCACAAACTTAAAGATAAGCTAGTGGAAATTAGAATATGCGACGTCACACTATAATCGTATGAACCAATTTGTGAAAGACAGATGAATGGCGTCGCATATATCAGAGGAAGCTACAGGAAGAAACATATACAACTGGAAAAAATGACGCATAATCAACATTATATTCAAAAAAACCTTTGCCAGCATACAAAAACATTGTACCTATGTTTCAACTCAAAGAAAGTGCACACTGTCATAAATCAGAGACAAAACTAGAAGGTAAAAAAATCAAAACACATTCACAGTCAATAGATCTGACATTGTAAAGTAAGAATTCAAACTGGAGAATGTTGGAATTCGCAGGAAACTTGTGAGTGAATTGTTGAACTGATTTTTAGGGTCCCCCTATTTATACCCATTTTAAAAAAATGTTGTTTCAAACCATTGTGTTTCCTGCCTCGATGTATGCGACATCGAACTGTTGTCGGTTCAGGCGACATGTTGTCGACATGTTGGTGACGTCGCAGAGTTTGGTCGGCCTAAAATTTCAGCCCACCAAGCAACCGGTCAATAGTTTTAGTTAGGTTCGGTAATTTTTCCCAACACAAATTTCGAAACCCAAATTTTCTATTTCAAGACCGACTGAGACAAGGGTTTGGAAATTTTTTTTGTTCTGTTACTGATAATATAATTAAAAATTTGCGTGTATGTTAGGTTAGATACTAGGGATTGATGAACATTGAAATAACATAGCTAACAAAATGATTATTAAATAAATATTAAATATTGTAATACACCAAAACTAATCTTTTTCTAAATACAAATTAACACAATTAATATCAATAGGGAATAACTTCGACATCGAAAACTACAGGGCCATCACAGTTGATAAGCTTGAAGTACAGTGTGTCCCCTATTGCGAGTTTGTCACCAATAAGGAACTGCTCAAAACCCTTCGACGCCAGGGCCTTCATCCTTTTGTTCCCAGAGTAATTCATGTGGTACTCACATCTGTTGCACATGAGCACAACAAGAAACTTTTACAGCTAGGAGCTCCACAATGTTTCTAGAGACGTACTGGATTTTAAAAAACAATGTTCAATTAATATAAAAGTAAACTGTAGAAAAATATTTTAAAATGTTTAAAAAAATATGTGAAAGTGATTACTTACAAGGATGGGAATGTCCCCGTGGTTCATCTGCGCCAGGGTGTGGATGAAATGAAGAATGATGTCGCGAAATGTAATTCGCGGACGTTCATCATCCGAATCGCTGTGGATCTATTAATAAAGGATATATTTATAAATTAAATTTGAATATTGGTAATACAAATCTAGAAAACGCAATTTAAATGTAAAAATTAAAGCGCTCACTACAATGGGAGAGTGTCACGAACCAGCACCACTAGACATAATTCCTGAAATTCATATTTTAATAATTCATTTCAAATCAATTCCAAGGTAATCAACTAATATATGAATGCGACATGTCTAAGTGATGTTGCACATATGTCGGTAAAAAAAGTGATTAACCGATTCGTGGATGACACCATATACTACAACAACTGCAAAAATTATGAACAGACGAAGTCGCTGATAGGTCAGTATAACCGATTGGTTAACCGACAAGTAGGTGACACCATGTGCTGGATCAAATGTTATACTATTTATGAGAAAGCGACGTCTCACACGGATAGGCTAAATCGAATGGTTTAACGATAAAAGTGTTACGTCATATGCGACATGACCTGGAGAAATCATAAATGAGCAACGTTGCACACTTTTCACTCAAATTGAAAGAGGAACGATTGACAAGCAACTTCGTATTCATGGAATAGAGCAGCTCTGACAACAGCAGAAAATAGGCAAACAATGAGAACCTAAACCAAAAATAATTTAGCCATGTACCTAGTCGACATTATAACACTCCATAAACTAATCTATGAACCCTAATCCATAGACACATCCTTACATGATGCAAACAACACATTCAAACATATATTCCATAACAAATTCAATAGTAAATGTTTTTAAAAAATCTAAACTAATCTCATATAGAAACCATACCTTTTGAGATGATGGGCAGGATGACTATTGGAATTCGAGGAAAATTTGAATGTTTAAAGTAGATTATGAGGCAGGGTCCATATATATATTTGTTATGATCCTTGTGAATTCTGTCCACAAGTTACATAGGCAACCGACTTTAATGAGAGGTCAATTTGACTGACTTTGGGCCTAGCCATATCAGCTCAATTGCTTTTTGAATAGACCTCTGTCAGACCAACTATGTAACCGACGTCGCATATATGTCATTATTTTTTAAATTTGACTTACATACTACCGACGTCGGGCATAGATATATTGGGTCTGAACAATTCAACCCGCTAGCAAATAAATTGGGCCCGCTTCTGACTAAAACCAACATAAATGCTGTTAAAAATGGTGAAGAGTTAATTGGACATCCGTAATAAATATTGTAAATGTCAATAAACATCATTAACGTCTGGTTCGATCCGAATTGATTTCAACACAACTGGTGAACTTTTATGTTTTTACAATTAGGTACCTCCTAGATGGTGGGGGAGAATATGTGCAAAATTGGATGGTGTATACCTATCCCATAAGCTGGAAGCTGCTGGCCTTTAGGCCCAGCCCAATACTCGACCACAAACTAAACCAACAAGGAATGCATAATGAATTGACCCAATGTCCATGTCAACCACGAACCGATAAAGGCGAAGCCACGATCAACACTTAACCATAAACAAAGATTACAATGATCACGAAAGAACTACAAAGTGACTCACGACCTTAGACCATAGTAAAGCGGGGCCAGTTGATGATCACTTATGAATACAAGGTGAGCAACACTGGCTGAGGTTAGTGAAACTAAACTGAGAAATTCTAATTCTCGGAAGGAAAGACTGACTTGATCGTTGGAGTGTTTTCCCCGGAGTTATGTCCCAGATATTTTTTGCATGAGGAGACATTTTTCTAGGTGAACAACTATTATCTCCCTTGGTCGGACTGCTGAATTATTGCATATAGCCAATAATCTAATCACATTGTCACATACATGTTATTACAACTTATGCATCAAGGTCATGGGGATATTCTTCCCTTGTTCTTATTAGTATCCCATTACTACATATAATTTAACTATGATTGTTGCTAATTTGGAAGATAAATTCCACCTCACCAAAATCGGACGAAATAAAGCATTATAGGTTTTTCTTAGAATTTAGAAGATAAGAAAAATCCAACCATAATTTTCACTAAAGTTCAAATACAGAGCCAGGAGTTATGAAAATGATAATTTCCACCAAATCGAATCAAATCGAATTTCATTTGCCATCTTCTTCATGTCAATAATTTCTGAAAGGGTGTTACTACTTGGTCTACAGTATATTGCAGATGATTACTCTTAAGTATATGTACAAGGTTCATTTTGGAAAATTAGCTTGAATTCTATATGGGGATAAGACCACTATTTCTAATACCAACGTCTTGTATAAGGTTTGGGTGACCAAGGTTATTTTTGGAAATATCGTAATTGAGTTTGGGACTGCCAATGCATTTATTCATTTTTTTCACTCATGTCCCGACAAAAAATTGGGAGAAATCTAAATCCAAAATTTATGATAAAAAAATGTTATTTGCACGTACATGAGTGTTTTGTTCATGTTTGGTATAAACAGGTCGTCGAAAAGGCCTGCAATCTCAACAACAAGTTCATTACAACAATTATTGAAAATTATACTTTGCCTCTTATATGAAAATTCACATATGCTTCGCATGCAACAATCCATTGACCATAACTAAAATAGCGTCGGTTGAAATGAAGTTTCAGGCGGCAAACAAAATTTTCAGCCAAAATTTTGAAAAATCCCCCCCCCCCCGAAACCCATCTCATTTATATCATAATCAGCAACAAAACCTCATCTCATCTTATTTCTATATTTCCAACCCCAACTCCACACCGTCCTCACCATTCACAACATTTCTACTCTACTCAAGAACCCAATCTACACTCTTCTCCGAAACATCAACAAGTATCCTAGGATGGAGCATCTCTCGGTACAAATTAATTGAGATAGTTTTCCCTCCATTTAATATTTTCATAAAGTATGTTGACTATATTACATGTTATATAGTGCATATTGATTGTGTTTATGATTTTAAGGCTGATATTAGGGTTGATTTTAGAAATAATCATATTTTAGCATGAAACAGGTTGAATGAGCGACGTTGGTCAGTTCATCGACAAGTACTTTTTCTTAATCCTGGTCGCATTTGGTAACCGAGGTCACATTTGGCAGGAACTGACTAGAACACGTATAAATAACCGACGTCACTTGTCATTCGGATGCAGCAACCTCGGTCATTTCAACATGCAACATCGCTTTCCTGCATTGGATGTTTAGATTTATGTCGTACGGTCTCTGCTTCATAATTTGTACATCCATTGTTACATGTGTTTCTGCTGTAATAGGAAAATGAGAGTTATTCATTCTACAATCAGTATTTTAACATATTAATGATGTTGATTTTTGTAAATACAATGTAATTGCAATTGACGAACAATTACTGGGTTTTCTAATATTAAATAATAAAATACTGTTTAACCATCGATGTTCAAATGATTCATATGTGATCTCGCACAAATTCATAGCCGAAACGACTCCTAAAAACTGTCGCATGAAGCGGAGCCTTGTTACCAACGTCGGCCAAATAAAACAATGTTGTATTAATCACCGTTCAACATCAGCGTGCACTGTCGATTTAAATTCTCTACGATGTCGCTTTTCATATTACCAATTTCGAGGTGAACAAGGTCGCACATTTTCTTAACCCATCGCATGCCTTCATGCGATGAGCAACGTCGCACCATTTGGAAGCCAAAGTCGATTACTTCAATGTCGCAGGTATGATATACCCCGGTCAACAAATTACCATTGACCGACGTCGATGACAAAACCTACCTACGTCGGTTGGAAACCGAGGTAAAAGGGTTTTTTTACCTTGGTTGTGAATCGAGGTAAAAACAATACCTTTTACTCTGGTTGTACTTACCTCGGTTCTTCCAGGGCTAAAAACCAAAGTAAAAGGTCTTGTAGAACCGAGATAAAAGGTCATGTTTGTTGTAGTGTAGGTTTAGGAGAAGAAAAACATAATCAATTTTCAAAGCAGTGATTGAATCAATAAAATTAATTAAATAAGGAATCATAGTTATCGGGTCTCCCTTTTTGAAATCTTATGTGGCTAGTTAATGTGTTAAGTTTTGGGAGTGCCACTCGTCAAAAATTTGGGAAAACTGATGTTGCCATGTGTTAGGGTGCCACTTTCCCAATGAGTTACTCTTTTGGTTATAGTTATAGATTTTCAGTGGCTCAGTATCCTTTGATGGTTCTAATCTTAATCATTGAACCCTAAAAACATAGTATCTTGTGGATCCTTCATTGATATTCAATCTTGACTCCTTCAAAAATAATATTTACCCTGCAACTAAAAAGGTTTTATTGGCAAAGGAGTTCAGTTTTCAAATTCAATACACAATCTCAACTATTTACTGCTATAATACTGCTCAATCTGAACCAAATTAAGAATTCAAAAACCCCAAGTCAACAAAAGCGAAAACACAGAAATCCCAACATAGGGTTTCAAACATATTCATGTGAAAATGCAATTTCAAACAACATATAAATAAAAATTACTTGAAAGGATTTTTCTAGGAGATCAAACAATTTTTTTTGCAGCTGGGTTCGGTTGAGGAAGAGAGCTAGGAGAAATTCCCAAGGTTTTGGAATATCATGTGAAGATTTTGGAATAAACAAAGGTTGAGAGAGGAAGATGGAAGGATTAAAGAAGAAGAAGAAGAGACATTTGGTTCAGGAAAATAAAACTAAAATCAATTTTCAAATCAGTGATTGAATTAATAAAAATAATTAAATATGGAATCATAATTATCGAATCACCCATTCTGGTATATGATGCGATTAGACGATGTGTCAGGTTTTGGGGGTTCCACTGCTACTTATCAAAAATTTGTGAAAGCTGATGTGGCCAAGTGTGAGGGTGCCAATTGGCCAAAAAGTTGCTCTTTTGGTTACAGTTGTAGATTTTGAAAGGCTCGGTATCCTTTGATGGCTGCAACCTTGATCATTGAACCCTGAAAATATAGTATCTTGTGGCTCCCTCCTTAATATTTAATCTCAACTCCTTAAGAGATAATTTTTGCCCTGCAGCTTTAAAGATTTTATAGGAAAAAAGGTTCTGTTTCAAAATCTACAACAAAACACTCAATCCTTTACTGTTATAATACTTCTCAATCTGAACCAAATCAAGAATTCAAAAATCCCAAGTAAAAAAAACACAGAAATCATAAGATTGGGTTTCAAACATATTCATGTTCAATAGGTGGTTTCAAACACCATATAGCTCAAAATTACTTGAATGGATTTTTCTGGGTGATCAAAACAATTTTTATGTAGTTAGGGTTCGGTTGAGGAAGAGACTAGGAGAAGGCGGAGATAGAATAAGGAATAAAGGTTTTGGAATAAGAAAAGGAGGAGATAGAACACCTTTTCAGGAGATAGAACACCTTTTGGAATAAGCAAAGGTTTTGGAATAAGCAATAACAACAACAGCTCCACTTTACATAGTGATGAAAGAGAAGAAGTATATAGTATTGCTATAGCACTTGAAGTTTAAATGAATGGAGTGGAACAAAATGTCTCTTAGGGAAACATGGGTAGTTAAAATTTCAAAAACCGTAGGTTCCCAATTTTAAAATAATCCTAGCCAATATTACAAATCCTATTGTAGGTGCCTATACATTCGGGTAACCAACTATGAACTATTACCATAGGCACTTTGAAGGCAGGAGAATCTAAAAAAGCAATCCATAGAAATATTAACATCGCTCACCAAATTATGTTGTTAATGATATATGTAAATCGTATTTTCCTGTTTGGAGAAGAATCAACATAATAGCTAATAGCATAAAAACAAATCCAAGTAAAGTATAAAGGAAAAATTTATATGTGCCTTGATCTTTCTTTGTCCCAAATCCAAACTCCTATAATAATGGTAGAGTAAGGGGTGGATCCAAACCTGAATTGACCTGCAAGAGATGCCCGCCCAAGAACACCACTCACTAACTAGCCGAACTAGTAGGGCCCTTATATGGAGACATACTTAAAACCACACTTTTCGAACCAAAAGAGATGTTTGTCTTCCAAAAATTTATCTCTGCTTGCTGCCTACAAAAGTTTTTCTTTGAAATTATACATAACGGGTTGATCCTCTCTCTCTCTCTCTCTCTTTATTTTAGAAAATTTTCATAAGGTCTCCTAACCAAGAGCTCCCCGACAACGACAAAGGAAGCAACCCACCTGCCGGAGAAGGGTTTTTTTCTTTCACAATGAGACCTTGACGGTTATCCATAGCTTACGATTTTATGTCTATCCCTAGTCGGGTACATTTTATTTTTTATTTTTCCCTTGTATTTGTTACTCAAATTTGCACAAGTATGCCCACACCCCCCCAAACTCGATGAAAAATCCATTCTTGCAAACAAACATAACCCCTACACACACCTAGGAGCACTCCTTCTTGCATATCCATAAAAGATATTAGTAGGTCAATGGAGGTACTGGGAGTACTTTTCTAAAATATATATATATATTTATCATGTTCAGTTCTTATTGGTTTGGTTGGGCGGGTTCGGCTAGAAATCCTATGTTTACACACAAGACTACCCCTCTTCTCGAAAACCTTTGCAGGTTCCAACAAGAGAATTTTCCCAGTCTGATATAGGATCATCCACCGGCTCTCGATCCTAAGGTTGTAAGAAGATTGATGCAAAGGATATGGGACTGCATTCAAGCTCTTGAGACCGGAAAGAGACCCTCATTCAAGAACACCAATCTATCCAAGTGGAGGGGTTCATAAGAAACCGAAGTAGAAATAGAAAGTACATGGTAAAATATTAGAGAAGAGTTCATTGACTCTTTCTATAAGATTTAAATAAATAGTCCTTTGACGCGAAGTAGTGGGTTTTAATGCATGGCTTTTTTTGATATCTTTCATGTTGCCCTATATCTTTTGTTCACTTTGTAATGTTATGTTTAGTTGTGTGCCTGGTCTACGTGTGTGTACTCTTCCTATTTGATGTACTCTTATGCATTAAAATGCTTGTAGTGCTGGAATGAATGAAATATGCTTTGTTAAATGTTCCTTATTTATACGTAATATCATATCTTCAATCATCTTTAGATGTAGATGCTACTTCCCTCGTATCATCCACACTGCCTCTACAACAGATAATAAAAGTCCATAATAGCATGTGAAATCTTATGGACGATTCTATCCGAACCTAAAGTGGAAGAAAGCCTACAAAATCATAAAGCTTTTCATATCTCCCATTTGGAAACAAGTAACAAACCAGAAGAAAGATAGGATAATAAAGATTGTTACCAGAAATATGAAAGCGGTCGATAATATATCATTGGACACTAAAGGGTGAACTTTTCTTTGTGGTTCCCACAACTCACTGTTGACGAAGGCAACACAAAGTAGTCTGGAAAGTAGTATACCAGAAAATATCATTAATCTTAGCACAAAAAAAGGTTCCCCTCATCTGTTTTTGTTTTTGTAAAGATATAGAGGCAGTAGAAACTTAGTTTCCTCATTCTCACATAATTAGTTCACTTTCTGCAAGCTAGTTGGTCAGTAAGATCCATATAGAAGCACTAAACAAGAGCAGGAAATTTGTTTACACAGTACTAAAAAACAATTCTAAAGAATAGGACTAAGTCTTAAGCAACTTATATATATATAATAGTATCAAATCAATATAAAAATAACATTATAAAGTGATGTAGGCCATCCTTCAACTGACAAACACAACCTACCTCAAAGTGCTTCTTTTATTAAAAAAATAATACATTGTGAAATGAATCCACATATAAACATTACAGTTCTGCTCATTATTTATGTTCATACATATTTATTCATTATTGTAATACATATAACGCCTCCACTTTACTAGTGATGGAAGGGATGAAGAGAGGAGTTGGGGCAACAAAGAAGTTCATAACTTCTAAGATGAGAGAGGATCTAGATGAGAATTTTGATACCTAGGTAATTCGAGAATCCTTGATAGGAATTGTATCGGTTCCACCCTTACCATGGAATAGAAAGGTGGGACGGGTTGGTTTGAGGACCCGTTGGTCAAAGGAAAGGGAAGGTCCTTATTCCGGGAGGGAGTTGTTGTGGGAGAAGTATCACATACGATTTCTTTGAGAAGGGTGTGATACCACCATCTATCAGGCCCAAGGAGCGGTCTATAAAGATGCATACCTACTCACCGGGTTCATGCACATCGCTCTCTCCAGGAGGTTGGCCGCTTATCCTAGATCTTCTTATTTCAAAAAGAATCCTAGGCTCGATCTGGTTTAGTATCAAGATAATATTCTTTATTTTTCTATATATAGGGGCTTGTGCAGCATTTTCATGATATCATTATGATCAATTAATGGGACTTGACCAGAAAGTGTTATTGCCTCTATCATTAGCTCAGGTAGTCGTCGTTTCTGGTGTTTTAGTCACCTTTCAATGGCTTCCTTAATTATGTGCATGGAATTGCCCCATTTAATGACGCATAACGGGAAAATCCCAAAAATTCTCGTAGGAAACTTTATCATTGGAGCTTACAATTCACCTTATTACTCATTCCTTCGGTCGAGCGTCAATCAATCAATCACTCAATCACATGTCGCTCTGTCATTGTCTAATTTTTGCTATTCCAGTCACACTAAAACTATGTATATATTTATCATATTTTTTCCTCTGCTCGATAGTGGAGTACCAGGGTATCTCGAACATTTTCTAGTATCAAAATGAACGCTATAATGACCAGTACGTGTCTTTCATTCTCTATGATCTTATCGTTGATTGCTTTTCATGAATTCGCATTGGGAGATAGTGATTCCTATCTAAAAATGGCTTCATGGATCTCATCAAGAATGTTTGATGCTTCTTGGGGCTTCTATGGACACCGTGAAGTCACCAGATGAATTGTCGAGTAAATAGATCAGATCCGGACACAGCTATTACTTCATAGCAATACTGACTCAACCTGCTCCTACCCACCACAAGGTACCATAGTATGTCAGGAATAAGGGGGGGGACAGAATGGACGTAACTACTTTATTGGTTAAGGACTCTGCCGCTCTTCCTTTCAATTGATACACAATTGAGCGGGCCGATCACGAATGCTATAGGTGTGGGAATATTCTTGGTCATGGAAGGCTAAGACGAAGCCTCGCACATGGGTAGTAAAAGGAAGTGTATGCCTTGACGATGAGGTCTTAAGGTGAAGGGCCCAGCCCAATTGGGACATCACACCTCCTACTTCAAGCGCACCTATATATTGATTGAATCAGTCTAAGGGTCTAATTGGTGGAACTGGTGAACCGCACGAGCTAGTTAAATCTGTGGGACAGACGGCTCTTAGTACCCTATTTTCTTGATCCAACCTTTTATTTTCTTTGGTAGTCAATCACCTACTAAAAAATGGGCAGGCCTACATGCCTTATTTAAGACTACTAAGTCTCATATATGGTTCTTTGAGAAGTGAGGGGCTACCTATTGGAGCTTCGACCAACCACCGCCGGTCAATTCCGTTTTGGAGCCACCCATTACTTTACCATTATTATAGGAGTTTGCGGTTCGAGACAAAGAAAAATCAAGGTAGTATATCAGTTTTTCCTTCATACTTTACTTGGATACATTTTTATGATATTATATATTTTGTTGAATATTCTCCAAATGGGAACAACCGATTTACAAATATCGCTAACCACATAATTTGGTGAGCGGCGCCAAATCTTTCTGTAGATTGCTTTTATTGACTCTTTTGCTATCAAAGTGCCTATGGTACCTGTTCATATTCGGTTACCCAAAGCTCATATGAAGGCACCTACAGCAGGATCCATAATCTTGGCAGAAATTCTTTTAAAATTGGGGGCCTATGGGTTTTTTAGATTTTCAATATCCGTGTTTCTCGAAGACACCTTTTCCACTCTTTTCATTTATATTTCAAGCCCAATTGCTATAATATATACTTCATCGACCATTTTAAGACAGATAAATCTTAAGATGATCATTTCTTACTTCTCAATAGCTCATATGAAATTTATGATTATTGGTATGTTTAGTCGGGCAGCGGCTATTTGGTCACCTATATTGAGTTATAGCACACAAGGTCAAAACACGTGTGTCGGGCATGTGACCCATCTAGGGAAGTTCAACCTGTCGGTTTATCGGTTTGATAGTTAATCAGTTTCAATTTTCACCAGTTTATAAAATTTTATAAGGAACCGAATAATCGACCGATAATGTTGTCAGTTTTACCAATTCGGTTAGTATCGGTTTTGGTTGATATGTCGGTTATTACCAGTTACCATATATATATCATTCATTTAAAATATATATCCATATTGATATTCATTAGTAGTTAGAGTCGCAAAACTTAGAATTAAAGGTAAAAATTTAGGAATTGGATAACTCTTTTACATAATAGTTGGATAATATTTTGAATTAATATTAAAATTGTATCCCATTGATAATTATTAGTGTTGGGCATAATTATAAGCTACATCGAATTTTTTGGCATAATTATTTGCTTTGGGCATAATTATTATTTAAAGATATATGGGTTATTAATATAGAGTTTAAATAATAATTTAATTTGGGTTAATAATTTATAGTTTTCTTAATGGATTTTTTATCAAGGCCCAAAGTTTAATGAAATAATTTTTAGGGTTGAAATTAATTAATTAATGTGCTGTAAAATCTCTTACCGGTTAGACCGATTACCAAATAATAAAACTGATAAAGTAATTGAATAACCGACATAACCGGATAATCGTAACCAATATTAACCGATTAAGAAATTAAACGGTAAATCAAATTAAATACCGGTTCAGTTTTGACCGGTAATCGATTTTCTAGTTTTTTTTAACAACCCTGGTGGTGGGTGAGGTTGTGGGTGGGGAATGTGTGGGATTTGGGGTGGAGGGGGCGGTGGGCTCAGGTTTGGGGTGGAGGAGGGTTAGAGGGCTGGGGTTTGGGAGTGGACCTTGGGGGTGTTCAACTGGTCGGTTTGTCGGTTAATTAGTTTCAGTTCCTACTGGTTCATAAAATTTTAGAAGGAAACTACTAACTGACCGATAATGTTATTGGTTTCACAGGTTCGGTTAGTATCTGTTTTGGATGATGTGTCGGTTATTATCAGTTACTATACTATTATTTATTTAAAATTAAAATATAAATCATATTAATATTGATTAGTAGTTAGAGCCGCAAAACATTGAATAAAAGGTTAAAAATTAGGAATCGGATAAATATGTTGCATGGGAGTTGAATAATTTTTTGAATTAATATTAAAATTGTGCCATGAGTTGCCCCTGATAATTACTAGTCTTGGCCACAGTTATTAGCTACATTGGCTTTTGTTTGAACAATTATTTTCTTTGGGCATTATTATTATTTAAAGATATTAGGGCTAATAGTATAAATTTTAAAGAATAAGTTAATTTGGACTAGGAACCTAAATTTTTCTTATTTAGTTTATGACCAAGGCCCAAAATTTAATGAATTATTTTTTGGGGATGAAATTAGTTAATTATTTAATGAGTTATAAATATTTTTTTGGGATGAAATTAATTAATTGATTAATGTGTTATAAATTATTTTTTGGGGATGAAATTAATTAATTAATTTTTAATAAAATATCTTACCGGTTATCCGGTTAAACCGATTACCAAATAATAAAATCGATAATGGAATCAGTCAACTGACATAACCAGATAACCGTAACCGATATTAACCGATTAACAAATTAAATCATTAACCATATTTAATTCCAGTTCGATGTTAACTGTTTATTGTTTTTCTTATTTTTTTAACAGCCCTAGACCCATCAACATACTAGCAACGGGGGAGAAAACATAGCATGTTGTAAAAAATGTTTGATTCGAGGTGTCAGCAATGTCGTCTATTCCAAAATCAAAATCCCCTTAGCACCTCGGGACGAGAGTGGGGGACGGCCATATGCGCAGGAAACAGCAACACCAACTCTACGAAGTCATAAGAACATATTTTTGTTGACTTTTTCCCAATTCATTTGTGAATAAGAATTGAAGAGCCTGAAGTGAGTGCTTCTAGCTGCTTCTTATTATGACGGTTATGTATCTGTGGCAGAAATGAGCAAAAAGCAAAATGAACGTATTATTTTCAAATCGTTGAATAGATATCCTGACCTGTTCTGATCGATCAAAAGAGATAGAGAGGGATCTATCAAGAATAAGGGTAAATCTCTTATCTCTATCAATTGATGAGAAAACTATCTATTCTTGATCTATCATAAAAAAATCTATATGTGTCTGATGGAGACTACATCATACGTAGAGCGCTCAAGCGATTTTTAGGGAAAATCAGTACTCTTATCCATTGGTCTAATGCACTGGGCTTATCTCATGGAGGGAAAAGCTAGTTAGTCTTGTTTTCTTCCTGACCTCTCTCTCTCAGGTATCGTCTCACATAGAAAGAAAGAGCACAGATCCCCAGCCTAACCTGCAGGTCTGCTAACGTAAAGTGTGGAGTTGAGCCTAAACTGGAAAACCAAGTAACTTTCGGAACCATACTTCCTATAGCTAACATGTGTCTATTCCCATGGGAACGTGCATCGCAAAAAAAACTGTGAGCTGTTATACCAATCCCCCCCCCCATTAGGCATCGGGGACCGAGTGGTAAGGCCATAATTTGCAGGGGGCATATAACTCACTATTTCATTGGGGACCGGTGCACGAACAAAACTCCAAGCATCACATATCCGCCTCCAACTTACCATTTAGGTGACTACATAGAGATCCATCTAAGGTAAGAAACTTTGTGTCGCAGCTCCTACACTCCGTTGTGGTCTTATGAACTGAAATTCGTTGCATCTTTTCACTCGAAAAGTGAATAGACACTATGTTGTGGGTAAGTTTTGGAGCGGGGAGCCACATAGAGACCAGAAGAATGAATAATTTTAATTGACGAGCTCAGCCTACAAACAAAGAATCAATGCAATGTTTATCCAACTATGAATATCTATTCTATCTGTAAATGTAATGGATCTCTCTATACATATACAATTTATGGCATGGATATGATTTCCTAGCCGTAGCCGTATATTAGTTATGCTCAATATGTGGATTCATTTGATAATGTAATATTGGAACAAATAGGAGGCGTGGTCCATAGGTCGCACATAATCCGCTGGGTCATGTGAAAGAAGAACACCCAACATAAAGATGCAAATTTTTGCATGTGAAATATTCATCTTTATTGTAGCTTTTTGGTAGTAGCCATGACCAATAGCCACCAGTTGTCGGCTCCTTGGTAAGGTGAGAGCTTCAAGACCAACTTATTTCTAAATGGGGGTACCCAAGCCACCTCATCTTGTTATTTTATCATTGCTCATTCCCGTTAGGCCAAAGTCTTTGGATTTTCCTTCTTCGTGCTCACTCATGCTTCACTGACCTATCATGTGGTTAAGAGAAGACAGGACAAAAGAATAGTACACAGATCACACCGAAAAATTATTCAAAATCTGAGAAGTCTGTCTTGGATTCGAAAAGAAGGAAATGAAAAATGAAATGAAATAAGGCGTTTCTAGATCTAGTTTTTTATGAGCTTTTCCAAATTATATCTGATAATAGAATAGGGTGGCTTGCTTTGACCAAGACTCTACTTTTTTTCTCCGTTCATGGAGCATATGAATTTCCTCGAATGTAGATAGACCAAAACAGCGAATGAAGGGATAGGAATAGGAATTCTAGTAACATTGTAAAAAGTGGTACCTCTGGGAACATCTCTACTGACAAACCATTTCAATAGTATGGGTGTTGTTGTGCCACGAGGCACGACCATGGAAGTAATTAAAAAATTTATGTAGTTGGACCATCTGTTCTATCAATTATTATTTTTCTTCTCTAAGTAAAATGAGAGGCTAGAAAGAAAAGTATTCGCAACAAATACTGAAACAAGAAAAGTACTTCAAAGATCTTTCTTTTTATATGAAATTTTTAGTTAAAATTACTTTTCATACCTACACTAAAATTAGGATTTCTCTTCAACTACGATGAGCACCACTGATAGAAGGAGATAATGCAATCATTCTTCTTCATTTCATCCGCAGAGAGAGCATTCGCTTCCTATTCCTTCTTAAAATGAAATTAGATGAGGTTTTTCTTAACCTTCCCCATTATAATGTATTTCCTTCCCTTCTCTTCTCGAAAGCTTAATAAAAGGAGCTTGGCTCTTCGGAATCATTGAAAGAAACTGGGGAGAAAGGCTCCATTGAAAAATAAAAAATGGCCTTAACTCAGCTTCCTAGCATGAGAAATCAATTGCACCATAGAGACTGGATTATATTCTTGTATGATCTTCCACTTGCTTGTCTAAAAATATCATCTTATCTTCTTTCGCTACTTTATTAATCTATCGCTCACTTTACGATTGCAAAACCAACTTAAAGAAACTGTTAATTAAGATACTATGCCAGTCTCTTATGTAAGATAAAATATCTATGAAAAGTTTTGCTTTATATAAAAATAATGAGACCATGAGTGCTTTAGGGCATCCCCAAGATATGTTTTTCAGATAACTTTATCCAATTACAACCAGTTTTTGCTCCATGGATACAAAATAACCCCGCTTTGGCACCTTGTGCAACAACAAGCACTAGTTTAACGCAGAGACGTGGTGATTTAGTATAAGTGGTGCTAAGGTGGCTTTGTTACTTATTCCATTCAGAACCGCCTAATTTTTTCCCATCATGCATTTACGATTCATGTGACGTTATTGATACTCCGTAAAAGGTGTTCTATTTTCCCGTAGCTCTCGATTTATTTCAAGATTTGGTTTCAAACATTTATACTAAACCGTACAAAAGTCTCACGTACAGTTCTCTGAGAAGGGAGTGGCTACCTACAGAAGCTTTGACCAACCACCACTGGTCAATTACGCTTTGGAGCCCCCCTTACTCTAAAACCTTGGGAACTAGGAGAAGGTTTTGGAATGAGCAAAGGTGGACAGATAAATATGGAAGGATTAAATATGAATAAGAGACATTCAGTTTAGGAAAACAAAAATAAAATCAATTTTCAAAGCACCGATGGAATCAATAAAATCAATTAAATGAGGAACCGTAATTGTCAGATCACCCATAGTGAAACCTGATGTGGCCAGCTAATGCATCAAGTATTGAGGGTGTCACTTGTCAAAAATTTGTTAAATCTGATGTGGCCAACTGTGGGGATGCCACTTAACCAAGAAGTTACTCTTTTGGTTATAGTTATAGATTGTTAGAGGCTCAATATCCTTTGGTGGCTGCAATCTTGATCATTAAATCCTGAAACATAGTATCTGGTGGATCTCATCTTAAGATTCAATCTCAACTCTTTCAGAAATAAAATTTTCCCGGAAACTAAAAAGGTTTTATGGGTAAAGGAGTTCAGTTTCCAAATCTACCACACAATATCCAACCCTTTATTGCTATAATACTTCTCAATCTGAAAAAAAAATCAAGAAATTAAAAACCTAAGTCAAAATATCCAAAAACACGAAAATCCAAAGATTGAGTTTAAATGTACAAAAGACAGTTTTAAACTCCGTATAGCTAAAAATGAGCTGAAATGATTTTTTTAAGGTGATCAAACAATTTTTCTGTGGCTCGTTTGAGGAAGAGGCGGTGGAGAAGGTCCCAAAATTTTGGAATAAGAAGTGAATTTTGGAATAAGCAAAGACAGAGAGAAGAAAGTGGAAGGATTAAAGAAGAAGAGACATTCAGTTCAAAAGAATAAGAACATAATCAATTTCCAAAGCAGTGATGGAATCAATGACATCAACTAAATTAGGAATCATAATTATAAGTTTAGCCACTGTGAAACCTGATGTGGATAGATGATATTTAGGTTTTGGGGGTGCCACTTGTCAGAACATTGTGAAAGCTGATGTGGCCAACTGTGTGGGTGCCACTTGGACAAGAAGTTGCTCTTTTGGTTATATTTATATATTTCTAGGGGCTCAGTATCCTTCAATGCTTACAATCTTGAGTGAACCCAAAAAACATAGTATATGTATGCTTCCTCCTTTATATTCAATCTCAACTCCTCCAGAAATAATATTTTCCCTGCAACTAAAAATGTTTCATGGGCAAAGAATTTCAGTTTCCAAATACACCACAGAATACTCAACCCTTTATTGTTATAATACTTCTCAATCTGAACAAAATCAAGAAGTCAAAAACCCAAATTGAAGAAAAAAAACACATAAATTTGAAGATTAAGTATCAAACATTTTCATGTACAAAGGAAGTTTCAAACACCATATAGCTAAAAAAATTAACCAAAATTACTATTTGTATGTGATCAAATGATTTTTCTGTGGCTAAGGTTTGTTTGAGGAAGAAACCTGGGAGAAGGTCCCCTGGTTCTGGAAAAAGGAGTGAAGGTTTTGGAATAAGCAAAGGTGGAGAGAGGAAGATGGAAAAATTAAAAAAGAATAAGAAGAGAAATTTTGATATGAATCTCTTTGCGAAAACTCTGCATTGTGAAATTTAAGATCTTTGACAACAATAGGGATTTTGCAAACCCTACTTATGTCGCACGAAATTCAAGCGTCTAGCCCTCGGGGTACACTTAATTTCGACTTTCTCACTAACTAGCCCGTAGGATTAGTTCACAAGATTATTAATACTTAATTAACCCGCATGATTAAGCAACAATGAAGACACTCGAGAAAAAATGAGTACAACTCAAAATTCTAAATATTTGATTGAAAAAAATATTGAAATAATTCGGCCATCTCTCCCTTTTTATATGGAGAAATCGGCAATCACAAAGAATACAGGATTCTGCAGAAATCTAGTTCAAACAGGATTTGTCTTCTATATCCTAAATTAACTATAATTAAATGTCCTAATCTAATACAAACAGGAAATAAATATCGGCTAAAATTTACAGTCCTCGGTCGAATTCTTCAAGTAAAATCTCAGCCCAAATCAACTTCCTAACTAACTAGCTAACCAATGAACTAACTAACCAACTATCTAAATTATTTATTCAATAAAAAAATCTACCTATTACAAGGCCCATGCGGCTGATTGTAATAATTTATAATTTATAATTTATAAATTATATAAATTTATAAATTCTGGCTTCTTTCTTCTGGGCTTCTTGAACGAGCAGGGACATGAATATCATTTTAGTTTTCCACATCTCTCACTTGGTTTTACGTCAAAATTACACAACCTCACTAAAAAACCCAGTGGAAAAAAGTATTGTATATTCCTAGCCAAAGTCTTTTAAGCTTTCCTGGAATAATAGTCAAATGTTTTCCGGAGATATTCTTCATGCACACGATGTACTCCTTCCACGTTTCCATGATTGAAATTAAAAAATTTACTCCCATGACAATGTCGTACATTCACATGCACCTTCCATATATCCCTTTGATATTCGTATCACATTTGGTTCAAGAGAATAAAAACATAATCAATTTTTTAAGCAGTGATGGAATCAATAAAATCCATTTAATGAGAAATCATAATTATTAGATTACCCATTGTGAGATATGGGTAGCTGATGTGTCAGGTTTTGGGGGTGCCACTTGTCAAAAAAATTGAAAACTGATGTGGCCAAGTGTGGGGGTGCCACCAAGAAGTTACTCTTCTGGTTATAGTTCTAGATTTTCAGAGGCTCAATATCCTTTGATGGATTCAATCTTAATCATTGAACCCTGAAAACATAGTATTTGGTGGATCCCTCCTTTAGATTCAATCTCAACTCATTGAGATATAATATTTACCCTGCAACTAAAAAGGTTTTATGGGAAAAACAGTTCAGTTTCCAAATCCACCACACAATACTCAACCCTTTATTTCTATAATACTCCTCAATCTGAACCAAATTAAGAACTCAAAAATCTCAAGTAAAACAAAATACAGAGAAATCCCAAGATTGGGTTTCAAACATATTCATGTACAAAAGGCAGTTTTAAACACCATATAACTACAAATTACCCGAAAGGATTGATCAACCGATTTTTTATGGCTAGGGTTTAGTTGAGGAAGAGACCTTGGAGAAGGTTTCAAGATTTTCAAACAACGAGTGAAGGTTTTTTAATAAGTAAAGGTGAAGAGAGTAAGATGGGAGGATAAAAAAATAAAAAGAAGAGAACATTCAGTTCATGATAATAAAAATAGAATCAATTTTCAAAATAGTGATGGAATAAATAAAATCAATTAAATGATAAATCATAATTATCGGATCACCTATAATGAAAGCTGATGTAGCTCTCTGATGTGTCAGGTTTTGGGGGTGCCACTTGTCAAAAATTTGTGAAACCTGATTTGGCCAAGTGTAAGGGTGCCACTTTACCAAGAAGTTGTTCTTTTGGTTTTAGTTACAAATTTTCTGAGGCTTGATATCCTTTGATGACTGGAATCTTGATAATTGAACCTTGAAAACATATTATCGGGTGGGTTACTACTTGAGATTCAATCTTAACTTCTTCAGAAATTATATTTTCCCTGCAACCAAAAAATTTTTATGGGAAAAGGAGTTAAGTTTCCAAACCCGCCACACAATAATCAATCCTTTATTTCTTCAATACTCACAATCTGAACAAAATAAAGAACTCAAAACCCCAAGTCAAAAAAGAAAAAAAATAAGGAAATCCCAAGATTTGGATTTAAACATATTAATGTACAAAGAACAGTATAAAACACCATATAGTTAAAAATAACTATACAAGATTATTCTGGGTGACCAAAAAAATTTGTGCCTGTGGTTCGATTGAGGAAGAAACCTTGGAGAAGGTCCTAAGGTTTTCGAATAGAGAGTGAAGGTTTTGGAATAAGTGAAGGCGGGGAGAGGAAGATGGAAGGATTAAAGAAGAAGAATAGACATTGATTGTAAGAGAATAAAAACTTAATCAATTTTCAAAGTAATGATGGAATCAAATAAATCTATGAAATGAGGAATCACAATTATCGAATAAGCCATTGTTAAAGCTGATGTGGCTAGGTAATGTGTCATGTTTTGGGGGTTCCCTTGTAAAAATTTGTGAAAGCTGATTGGCTACGTGTGGGGGATACCACTTGGCCAAGAAGTTGCTCTTTTAATTCCAGTTATAGTTTTTAAGAGGCTCAGTATCCTTTGATAGCTACAATCTTGACCATTGAACCCTGAAAACATAGTCTCTGGTGACTTATTCCTTGAGATTCAATCTCAACTCCTTCATAAATAATATTTTCCTTGCAACTAAAAAGGTTTTACAGGAAAGGGAGTTAATTTTCCAAATCCACAACAAAATACTCAACCATTTATTGCTATAATACTGCTCAATTTGAGCAATATCAAGAATTCAAAAACCCCAGGTCAACAAAAGCAAAAACACAGAAATCCCAAGATTGGGTTTCAAACATATTCTAGTACAAAAGGCAGTTTCAAACACCACATAGCTAAAAATTACCTAGAAGGATTTTTATGGGTGATCAAACAATTTTTCTATAGCTAGGGTTTGGTTGAGAAAGATACCTGGGAATAATGTAAAATCAACTTTCAAAGCAATGATGGAATCAATAAAATCAATTAAATGAGAAATCATAAATATTGAATCAACCATTGTTAAAGTTGATGTGGCTAGCTCATATGTCAAGTTTTGGGGGGTGCCACTTGTCAAAAAATTGTGAATGCTAATGTTACCACAAGAAACAATACCTTTTACTTCGGTTCTAGAGCACTTTTTACCGTGATTTTTAGTCCCTGAAAAACTGAGGTAAATACTGGCATAGTAAAAGGTTTCCTTTTTACATCGATTTAGGAATCAGGGTAAAAACTTCTTTTTAAGTGGGTTTTCGACCGATGTCAGTAGGCATTTTGTCCGACGTTGGTAATTACAAGAAGTCAGACGATATGATACCATGGGTGCGACTTCGTTCTGGTCAATATAGTTTGTATTATGATCGATATCGCAATGGACTTTTACCAACACCGTGCACCGTAGGGCTGTCATGTGGTGTGCATTCTTACTTGGAACTGTGACAAAAAAGATGTCGTTTTGATGGGCTGATCTTGTACACAAATCACTGACACCAACTACTAGGATTTCTCTATTATACCACAGATATAGGTCATTATTATGACTGAAGCTGGTATATCTGGTGTCGGTTACGTGTTGTCACGATATCATTTTATTCTACGTCGCTTCTTAATTCGAGATACGTCAGTTCTTGTCAAATGTTATCATATTATATATTCGATAACACTCTTCTGCATTAGGGTGACCTCAGTTGTTTTGGACTTTGTTGCTCCAAAGGCCAGCGTATGGTGACCGATGTTGGACATTCATAGTTTTTTCATGCAAAAATGGAAATTTTCTTATAATGAACCCTAATTTTTTACCAATTCATCTCATTGTTTGTACATGACATTTCTTCCACAAAATCTACACTAACCAATAGATAACATGTAGCACAAACATGAAAATATAACACATTTCTTAGACATCTGCGACGTCGGTCATACTTTTTTAACATATCACCAGGATTGACCAAATGATACCGACGTCGTACCTTCAAAGTGTGTTCTTACTAAAATGTAATTATTATCCACAATCAGCACTAATCTAAGCCTTATTTCTCATTAATTATAAACAAGGAATTATTTTTACTACACAAACACTGTACAAACTAGATAACATGTAACACAATCATCATATTTCATGAAAATATTCAATATTTATTCCATAAAAAATAACAATAAGAAATTCACTATTAAAATTGCAAAATGAACATGGAATGGATGAAAACAACCACAACTAATTTGTACCCGGAAATGCTCCATCCTCTAGTACTTGTGGATATTTTAAAGGAGCTTGAATTATTTTAATGGTGTGAATTGTGTGAATGGAAAGAAATTTGGGAGTGTGTTTTGGTGGAAGTGTTTTAGGGATGTGATATGGATATTGTTGTTGAATAATAATGAGATAAATGAGATTGGGGGAAATTTTAGCTCATATATTTAGCTTAAATTTTTGGTTTCCACTAAAATTTTTAGGGTAACCGACGTCAGTAGTAGGTCGGTTCATGTTTTTGCTTAATGTTATGGGCTTGCGATGTCACATATATGGGTCATACCGTAATTTCCAAAACAGTGTCATCAAATACTTCCTATGAAGATTTTAGACTCTTCCATTGACCCGTTCATATGCCCAATTTGGAAAACATGATTGTGACAATGTGAATTACATAGGTGTATATCCAATTTTGCATTCCGACCGCTCCCACTTTCTTAGAGGGATCTAATTGCAAAAAGTAAGAAGCTCACCAGTTGTGCCAAAATCAATTTTGATCGAACCAAAAGGGACCTTTGCCATCCCTAGTTGAACTTATAATCCCCGAGATTGATAAAGAAGCTGACTTGGTCCCTATGAGTCTTCCACAAGTTCTTCCAATTAACCTTTGTTACTTATAAGTAATCGTCTATGATTTACTCTAGACCACATACTAGCGCTTTTCCAAAATTGATGGACGGAATTTTATTCTCTTTTTATTTCATACAAAACAAAGAATATGTAATTCTGTTTGATTTTAGGTGGTGGAAATTATAGTTCTCACAATGCCCATCGTTAAAGCATTAATGGAATACTAATAAAAATGATCACACAACCCCCATGTGCATCATTCTTAGACAGTGTGCATATTCTCCTCATCAAACATTTGTCCTTATATTTGGGTGCGGAGTTCTGAAGTGTAGGGTACATTCAAGGAAGTTTGGGACCCGTTGAATTCCAAATCAAAATAATATGTTTGTGACAATGTGAATTAAATAAGTGTATCTCCAATTTCACATTACGAAATCCCCAATTTTCTTGGAGAAACCTAAGTGCAAAAATTAAACAGTTCACCAGTTGTGCAAAAATCAATTTCGGTCAAACCAGACGTTTATAAAGTTTAATGGATATATATATATATATATATATCGATCTCAATTTGTATTTTTCTAATATACCATTAACTGTTATAAAAGTGGTTATTATTCTTTTTGGTCAAAACGCAGACTCATTGGTTATGCTAGTAGGCTGAATTTATTACGCCCATATTTGGTAGGCCGACGTCGGTCATAAATTGATCCCATGTCAGCTTGGCCAACAACATGTGTGACGTCGCTAATGTCAAGGCGGAATTCACAAGAGTTCAAAATGGCATCGTTTCAAAACATCTACATATATATGGAGCCCACCTCAGAATCAGTTCAAACATTAAACTTCCAAGTTTTCCTCGAATTCCAACAGTTCCCAACCCACCTGTCTCCTCTCTTCTCAAAGATGTGTATTTTCAATTCTTCAAACCCCTATTTTTGAGTATTTTTTTCCTGAAATTGTTGTATCAATGGTGTGTCAATGTATTTTTGGTATTTTTTGTCTAGTTCATATGGATTAGTAATAGTGTGCAGTTTTCATATATTACAACTTAAGTACTATGGTCTGGTATTTTTTTGGAGGATTTTGTGGCATTTTCTGTTTTCTAAACCTGAATTTTGTTTTGTTTCTGCGGTTTTGATCGCAAAAATTAGCATTGAATGCGACATCCATCGCATATAGATTGGCATTCATTTATAACGATGGTCGACCGACGTCGGTTATTCATAAATATGATGGATTTTTTTTGAATGAGACGTCACACATGCTTTGGCCTTGTCCTCAGTCTTGGCGACAGCTGACCGACCTCGCATTTATGTATATGCATTCATACTATTTGCTTTAAAATTTTAAATGAGACCTCAGTTGTCTATCGGTAGCCATGTTTGATTTAAACAAGTGATGCTCAACGTCGCTTATACAAGTTGGCCATGGAACTTTTTAGGACCGACAAGTATGTGTGACGCATGACCGACGTCGCTCTCTTCAAATTTCAAGGCTTTGATTCCCTAATTATTTTCTTATAAAATTCAGGAGTAATGGCTAGCAAATGATCTTCCCGTCCCTCCTTTTCCAGGTCAGCGATTTATTTTATGTATAAATACATCTATATATGAACTACATTTATTTTATGTGGTTACTTAAATACATATTCAAAATTGATTACATTAAATAATTCATTATGTTTCTACAATTCACTGCACAGTGGAGCACCCCATAACCTCATGTGTATGATGTTTAACCCTATACAATGTCTCCAGATAACCCATGATTTAACTACACTCTGAAGCAGCAAAACTTCGGGACTAACCCCACGTTGATAAGGCCTAGCTTGTTGACAGTGGCCCTGTGTGCAAGTCGGTGGCCCCGTGCATCAGTTCCTTGCCTGAAAGTGGCAAGGAACTCTAGAATGTATATCCTGTACGTGAGGGTTTATTTCTCCATGAAGCCCTCCAGGCCGAACCTCGTCAAAAGGATCTTGACCGGTTTCTAAATTTTAAAAATTTTAAGGATTTTCTTGTCCACACTGAGTCTCAATGATAGAGCAATGTAAAATATTAACCCATTAATTTTTTTTGATCGAGATCGAGCCTCTGCACTCCCAAAAAGGGAGGGATCAGGCAAGCTCTCAACACACTCCATCTCAGTGGCATAATGTCAAACAGAAAAAATAAATATATAGTGAAGCCAACATAGTCCCCAACTATCCAAAATTTACCAACTCTCACTCACCCCAATATGGAAATCACTCTCCAACCCTAAAATCAGTCTAATTCACCATTAACAGTCTAAGCAACCACAATAATACCCTAAGATTCAAGAAGATAGGGTCAGCCAAATCACCTCTCAGAGCACATTGATCGAATCCAAGGAAATGACCATCATAAGACATGTGAAATCCTCTCTGGAGCAAACCTCAACAATCCAAAACACCCAAAAGTGAAGAAATTTCAAGTTCTTGGGAGAAAGAACTCAATAGGCCGAACTAATCTAGCTATAATTTGGGTTTAAATAGGCTGTAATGGAATGCAGAAATGACTGGGGTTTGTCTACGATCTGATTACAAAGCTTTTGGGATAAATTTCATTGAATTCGAACGAGTATTGAGGGAGATATGGTCGAATTTGTGTTCGGGTAGGCATAGGTTCGTGAAAACGGGTTGGGAATCCTGATGGAAAAAAGGTCCTGTTATACAAGGGTCGTGCCCTTCTACTAGGCACTGGGGGTGGCACGGACAACATTCATACGGCACAGATCATGTCACATGAATTCCTTGTGACGTTCATCTGGCACGATGCATGACACGGGTCGTGCCACATGAACGACCTCGGCACCTTCTTCCATTTTCATCGCAAAATCAATCTCAACCAAAAACACAAAAAACTAGCATAAAACCTGTTTCAAATAAAAAAAATAACGAAGACTAAAAATTCTCTAAAATCCCCACCAAATCATTAAAACAACATTCCAAAAATCACTACAACATAGAATCTATCTAACAATAAGAATCACCGTTTGTGTATTGTCATCCTTATGACTTATTTTTCATGAATTCAAGAATCAAAATGAAACTAACGTTGGGTCTCCAGAGCCACCATCCGCGACTCCACCCTCGATGATATCTTTATGGAGAGGCCTCCACAAGGGACATCCTTACCTTTAGGCTCCTTTCTCCTTATCGGGAATCCTTGCTCAATCATAATTAATGTTGAGTCTCTAGCTTTTTCTTCGGGTTTGAGAGGAGGTATAGGATGTTTTAACATCTTCCCATTCTCCACAAACCGTTGTATGTTAGTGTTTAAAGACATGGAAAAGCAATTCATCATAGGTAAAGAAACACTAAAATCAAGCAAGGTACTAGAGTCGTCAACATTTTCATCAAACTAAAGCTCTCAACATGTATTCCCTCATCAATCATGCAATGACTCTCAACATGATCATTTATGCAAGACTCATCAAATTTATCAAACTCATCACAAATGATTATACCATTGTATACAAGAGAGGAATTAGATTATCCATGATTAGGTTTGTAGATTTGGAAATAAACTATATCTATGTCATCTTCTAGGGTAAAGGTTCCTAGGTGGACATCTATTTTGGTCCTCGATGTCTTTAGAAATGGCTCTGCAATAAGATTGGGGGTGCACCTCCATCATGCAACATATCGAGGACATAGATTTCTGCCAGAAAAACTAGCTTACCAAGTCTAACCATCACATCCTTATCTATAGCTTACCAAGCCATAGAGAATGACATTTATAGAGGCTCCTAGATCAATTATGGCATCCATGAATGGCTTACCACCTAAATAGATAGGGGTGGAAAATATATTAGGATCATCACATTTCTTCAGTAGGCTTCTGTGAGCGAATGTGGCAATTTCCCATTTTTTTCACTTGACATACCTTTCTATAGGCTTAGGCTTTCTATTAGTACATGCATCTTTAAGAAATTTAGCATAAGTTGGGATTGATCAATTTTATCCAGAAGAGGAAAGCTAACCTCACACATCTTGAACACTTGTCAAATTTGCACATCGTTGGATGTCACTTTTGTCTTTCCCCTCAAAGCATTCGGAAATGGAGGTGGAGGGTTTACTTCCTTCACATTAGTGGTAGAGGGCTCTTGCTCAGGCTCCTCCTCAACAAGTATCTCTCTTTCTTCAAGAGTGGATTTGGTTTTCTCCTCTAACCTATCATCTTCTTGAAATTTCTCATTCCTGGCCTCTTTCATTTCCTCCCCACTCCTCAACTGAAAAGCACTCACATTCCTCCTATTGATCTCAGGTTGGGAAAGTAACTTTCCGGAATCCCTTGCTTTGAGTCGGCTAATGAGGAGGCCAACTGCCCCACTTGAACTTCGAGGTTCTTTATGCTCAAAAATGCCCTCATGTCCAACTCCTTAATGTCACACCTAGTACGCTCCACAAATAGCTCATTGTTCTTTGTCACTTGAGAAATGGCTTCCAAAAAATATGTCTTTCTGACTTATAGATAGCCCAACAGTTGTTGGAAGGTCCCTCACCCCTCGGGTAGGGTTGCAATGGAGCACATCCTCAATTTTAACCTTGTCTACCCCTATATCCATTTCCTTGCTCTTGTTAGCCGTCGCGCCAATGAAATTTGTGGTGATCACAGTATCGAGGGTTGAAGAAGTTTGTATAGGGGTTTTGGAAGTTGTCTCCCCTTGGTTCCTACGGAGCCTTTATCATTTCCCCCTACCAAACTACCGGTTTCCTCCATTGTACTCCAAAGCCTTTAGTTCCTCAAATTATTCTACCACTTGCGGGCACATATTCGTCGAATGATCCAAGCTACAAATGCCACAAACCTTCACTTGATGAGTTCCCCTCTTCATAAACTACTGCATCATTGAAGCAAGGGCTTGGATTTGCTCTTCTAACTTATAGGGTGAGTGGGTTCCTCCAACATCTTGGTCCTCGATCGAGTTTTGAATTGGCGCATACCATTAGCTATCTCTTCAAAAATAGTCGTAGCATTTTTTGGGCTCTTGTTAGCGATTGATTTGTTTCATGCGGCATTCACCATCTGCATATCATCGTCACGGAGGCCCTCAAAGAAGTAATAAACTAGATCCCTCTCTTTGAATGGATGGTATGGGAAGCTTTCTAACAACCACTTGAAACGTTTCCAATACTCATAGAAGGACCCATTGGGAAATTGTGAGATGTTTGAGAGTTGTTTCTTCAATGTGGAGGACTTGGAAGCAGGAAAGTACTTCACTAAAAACTAGCACTTCATGTCTATCCAAAACGCTATATATCCCGACGTGAGGTTTGGCCCCTCGCCATCCATCCCATGAAATTTTAGATGACTCTGAATCATACAACTCTTCAACTCGCAGGTCAAATTCTGTGGAAGGAGCGGGAATACAATAAAAAGGGGTTGATTCTCCAAGTTAGGAGCCATAAACTCTCTCAAAGTCATGTTGTCCTCAGCCATGATCTCTCTTGCAATCTCTAACCCTACAGTCGGCTCTTGCGAAACTTTCTCACTAACCCTTCTCCTCCTCATTTGTTGTCTACATGTGTTTTTCGATAAGTATTGTATGGCTCCTTGGTTAGTGGTACGGGTATGTACAATAAACTAGGAACAATACAATACTAGTTCACAAAGAAACAATAGCACACGAGTTAGGAAAAAACAAAGAACTCTACATAACAACCAACAAAATTACAAAAACAAAAAGTACATACTACTTCTACCAACTAGTTATGTAAGCTAACAATAAAATTAAAACTAGTATCTCCGGCAGCGGTGCCCAAATTTGACCAACACCTGCAAGGTCGTTTATCTTGCAGAGAAATTAACCCGCAGAGTGCAAGACAATCAAGGGTAGAATTTATAGATGTTGCTCCCGTACTCACTGCTAACTACAATAAAGTAGCTAGTGGCAAGTCCGAGGTCATCCACAAAGATACAAGAATTCAAAAGTTAGTTTTTCACAACCCACAATCAGGCGTCACTCCTACCGTGTATCGGGAATAGCTAGAGCTTTAAATAGATAATTAGGGGGTGAAATTTTGGTTTTACTTATTTAGTTTATTTATTAAGTCTGTGTTCCAACATAACCTATCTAACCAAGGATGTAAAAATAACACAAGAACACACAAGACTTGGCTACGCAGTTCGGTGAAATCCACCTACATCTGCATGGGCTAGCCCAATTCAGAATAAATCCACTAATCAGAAAGATACAGTACAAAATACACCATACAACTATACTTATCTTTTCTAATTACAACGTGTGGATTTTGTAAGCTCCCCTTGCTACCGATCCACCTTGATCAGATTCCCTCTGACCTCGAAACACGTTGACACTGGATCTCCTCCTCCGGAGGAATTAAGTTATACGCTCTAAACTAATCAACAGGTCACGTTATGTTGGAACATATATATGCTGGCTCTCGCAAATACTCTCTAAAAGATATAAAATATGTGTGCAGATTTTCTCAATGAAATTCGTGAGTAATGTAATCGTGATGTACACCATTAAGAAATTTCCATGACATAATATAATTTCAAGATAAAATAAATGTTATTTCAGGTCAATAAACTATATTTCCGTCACCTGAGACTATATTGCGCCGTTTGAATTTTAAGATATAATAAATGTTATTTTAGGTCAATAAACTATATTTTCTTCACATGAGACTAAATTGCACCGTTAAATAAAAAATAGATAATTATAGAATGATCATTTCATTCTATAATTAAAAGCCTTTTAAAATTAGGCAAAGTCTTGAGAAAGACGGTCTTTCCATAGCCTTATGGAAATACGGGGTTTAATTATAATAATAAAAGGTAAAAGGTCTTTGTTGCAATATTAAAGTTTTATTATGC